>JAODLL010063130.1:0-17634 GCA_026546735.1 Forbesichthys agassizii
ACCATCCATAAACCCAGCGACATCAAAAACAACCGTTGTCATGATAGCAAAAACAACCAAACAAAGAAAACTTCGGAAAGTTTCGTAATCGACCCACACTGGAGAAAAGGATTGAGATTGCAGACTCCAATCGGAAGCGACACGAAGAAACTTCGGAAAGTTTCGGAAAGCGACCCAGACTGGCGCAAGCGACTGAGATTGGTGCCTCTGACCGGAAGCGACCCAGATTTGCGCGCTGCAGCCAGACTGTCTTGATTAAAGGTGCTTATTAAGCAATTGTAAGCCGCAGTACAGACAGCTTTACAGTAGCGGTCTGTTCTGTATGTGCACTGGAAAAATAATATAGGTTACTACACAGCCCTGGCACTGAGTGGAAACACGCACCACAAATCTATCCCAGCCTTCCACACTTTTTCCTGTACTTACAATATTATATATATCAGGTCATTATTTCAATTTTGTGTTGGGAGGGTCGAAATGCATAAATGTATGTTTTAAGCAATGCAAACTGAAAATAATGTCCATATACTGTATAGCCACCTGCTCACAGTCTATCTATGCGATGTGTTTTTTCCAATCCCAACACTGAGCCAAGTGGGCTTGTTATGTAAAACTAATGGGGGAAATGTCCCTCTCTGCTGTCCGTTTTCACTAATGAGTCACAGTGTGAGCTAAGCACTGGTAGCCACAGGTCCTAAGTTGTCTACAGATATTGCTGATTCCCTCGACTTTCTCCCTTCGTACAAATTCCAATCTTTGTCTATTTGCCGGTCTCTCCTCTGTGATTGTCATTATCTCTCCCCTTCTCTCTCCTTTTCTCTCTCTCCCAGTTATTCTCCTGTTCTTTTTTCCTCCTCTCTCCTGTCCAGCAACTGTTTAATTGACTACTGTAGCAGACTTGACCTTATGTGCTGCAAATTGTCTCAGAATGCCCCCCAGTTTTTCCAAAAAAATCCTCCAAAGTTTCTCCAAATGTGTTGAACCCCTCTCTAGCCACTGTACGCCATTCTCTCTGTTATCTATTTTTGAGACCACCATTCAGTATTTTTTCCCGTTGCTCCCTTGGTACTATGACTGAAGGGTTTCTTCATGGGAGCTCATTCTCACCCTGTCAGTTTTAATGTCGTTTGATTTCTTTACACAACAAACTAAAGAAGAAAATGGCTCAGATGTCCCACAACAAAGCAAATGTAGCATGTTTATATATAAGACTGTGTTTACGGTATAGTCGTGTGAATGACCATTTGTCTGTTTCCTATAAATGAGACAATCTGCATGCCTGCCTCATTCTCTACCGCAGGTCAAGTTTTGACTATGTATGATACCTTCTGGGCAGTTGTCATATTGTCATATTATTGAAATTTTCTCTCCTTCTCTCTCTCAGCGGAATTCCAGGAAAAAAATGTGGGGTGATTATTTTCACTGCAGAGGAACTCAGTAACTGTAGGGTCAGTACCTCTATTTTTCCCTTCTGAGTATGTATGCATTTATAATACTGCTCTCTCTCTCACTCACTCACTCTCACACACACACACACACACACACACACAGGCTAGAATAATTACAAATCAACGTTTTGCTGTCTTATTCAGTACTCAGCTGTCACAGGATATGTGTGAATTATTGAATTGAAATTACCTAAACAGGTTTATATATCAAAAACATCTTACTAACACTAGCAACTAAATAAAAGGAATTGTAGATAAACTATACATTACAGCTTATAGCATATTCCTGCTATAGAGCAACAAGAAAATAGTCATAATTCAATATTTGCCAAGAGAATCCAGGTAGCATAGCAAGAGGCTGATTAAGCAGCATGATTAATGCACAGGCGTATTTTAGTCACAATGAAAGGCTAGTCTAAAATGTGAAATATTATCACACAACACAATACCACAGATGTTACAAATGTGTCATGCTCCAGGAATTGCAGGAATGTCCACCAGAGCTGTTTTGACCGTGAACTGAATTTCCCTATAAGCCGTCCTCAACGTCATTTCCGAGATTTTGACAGTACATCCAACCGGCCTCACAGCCTCAAACCATGTGTAACCAGGACCTCCATATCCAGATTCTCAACCTGCAAGATCATATGAGACAGCCGCTTTACATTTGGTTTACACACCCAAGCATGTCAAAATCCATCTCAGGGAAGCTTGACATTTGAGTGAGAAAATGCTCACCTTTGATGACCTCTGGTGTTGTGTGTGGCGTTGTGTGTTGTGGTAGTATGATCAGGCATACTGTAAGGCAGCTATCGGACAGGCGCATTTAATTGATGTCAATTTGAATGTGCAGATACCGTGATGATATGTTCTTCATGCTGCAGTTTGTTAACACATGGCTGCATATGTTGCATGGATCTCTACACAATTACTGGGATGTTTTCTGTATAATAACTGTACAGATCTTTACAACATACAAGTAGGGACGTGCCTATTTGGGATGCTGTTGGATCAGAGTTGGCCGTGTATGACAGCGTGTTCCAATTCGTTCCAATAGCTAGAAGCATGGCACTGCCTTCAAAGACGAGTTGACAACGATCAACAACCTGATTGACTCTCTGTGAAGGAGATGTGTTGCACTGCATGAGGCAAATGGTGGTCACAGCAAATACTAACATTTCTGACCCCCTTCTCGAAAAAAAAAAATTGATAGAAGATAGAAATGCATGCCCTTTGTGAAATCGCTACAGTTCAGTGCTTAAACAAAGTAAAATGTTCAAGATAAAACTGCAGATAATATATAGATTAATACTGTCATTGTGACCAGTCCAAGACACACCTGTACAATAATCATGCTGTTTAATCAGCATCTTGATATGCCACACCTGTTGGGTATGGATGGGTTATCTTGATAGAGGTGAAGTGCTCACTAATATACAGTAGATATTAAAGGCAGGGTCAGTCAATCTCAAGAACGCTAACTTTAAGTGAGTTAGCGTGTGTGTAGAAGTATCGGCTTATTTTTTTAACACACACAGAGTACGGTAGGCTAGAAAAATGCCATTAGATTTTTGCTTAATTTGACAAAACATGTATTAGCTTACCGTCAGTGTGCAACAACTGAATATACTTTTAATACCCTGGTAAATAACAAAGAAAGAAATTTATATTTTGTGTGCAGAAAAATAGTGCAATAAAAATAATTTACGATTATTTGTTTAAAATGGGAGCAATTGCAAAATTTCATTAGCAAGAAATATCATATTTATTGTTATATACAGTATAATGCATGCCAGCGGGTATTGCAACTAGTAAAGAGGTTCATCAGGATAGAAATGCATAGCTAATAATGTTCTCAGCCCCCTAAATTGTGCTAGGCTGTAATAGTGTTTTAACATTTCTATATTAATCAGGTGTAAAGAAAATGACATTATGCAGTCTATTTTTCCGGCCTTCCTAATTTAATTTAATGAATGCCATTCTGCAAGATTCTGCAAACACTTCCACTTTTTTTCTCAATGATACTGTATGCGGTATATACGTTTAGTGTACCCATGGTGCCTGCTTCATACAGTAGAAATAAGCATGAAATTCCATCGTTAAACCAGACATTTTCTATCTACTGTATCTTTGTTTTCTTCGTGCATACTTTCTCACTTTCTGCTCTCCTCACCATTCTAATTATAATTTCTTATCCTGGTATCTCCTACAGCATTTCGACTACCCGAGACACTCATTATCTGCTTTCACCGCTCATACATAAATATGAAGCCGCTCCACGTCTGCTTATTACCAACATATCACAACACACACAACACAATCCAGTTCCATTCTTGAGGTTCTCTGGCAGGTTGCATGGTCCCCCTTAAAATGGTTAGAAAATGTTGAAATAATCTTTACAAGCATAGTACAGTAAGGTTACTGTACTTTTACATCAGTTACATCATACTGTACAGTAGTTAAAGTTAAACAAATATATATACAGAGTAGTTTTGTTTCATTATTTAAATTCATACTTTATTTCTATTTTTAAATGTAAATTGTTTAAAGTTTCATGTATGCCTTTAGGTGTTGTTTATGATTGTTTCTTGTACACAATGCAGTTATAATCTGGTAATAGATAGATCAAATGTTGGTGATTTCTTATGAGAAGATAAAACACAAATCAGAACTGCAGACGGTTGGCAGATGGCTGAATATTTTGTATTACTGGTTCAGTCAGCCAACTGTAAGCAAATTGTATTTGGAAACATTTAGATTCATTGATGTACATTTCTTTCCTCCATCAGGACATTGCTACCATGCAGCTCTGTGCAAATAAGCTCGACAAAAAAGACTTTTTTGGCAAGTCTGACCCATTCCTGGTTTTCTATAGAAGTAATGAAGACGGAACGTGAGTCTGAATTTAACAGATTAAGCCAAGTGTTCAGAATGTTCCATTTTATCTGTTTAGTATTTAGAATTCTCACGGTCTTATCTTGTACATTTGATATTCCACATCATCTGATATTCTATCTCATCTTCCCATTTTATTATTATTTTTAGCAGCAGCTTTATGTTACATTTAACAATCCCCTTGGAGGTTTGCCACTTCAAGGAGACTTTAAAGAACATGAGCCAAGCTTGTGACAACAAAGTTACTAGCTCACATCTATAGGGAGAAAAAGCAGTGTTAAATTGACCTGGAAATGCGTCACTTTCCTCTAATAACTACCACAGAGCTGTCGAAGGTACTTAATGGCAAAAAGAGGATTTCTTTCAGCAGTACACAGTGGAAGGAACTTTATGAGGGCAGTCACTTTCTGAAAAGCACTCAACAAGCTCTTTTCCAGATAAAGAAGTGAAACTTCTACTTTCCTTCTAACAAGTCCAAAGCTGAACACGAATAGATATTGATTACTGTAGCTCTCCGCCTAAATAGAACACTACAATGCATTACAAATGTGGAGTTGGACCTACAGTAGTTCGTTTCTCAGGTACAGGGTGAGCTTTGGATGCACAGTGTTTTTTTTCATCTGTTCTTGGCTTTCAGGTTCACCATCTGCCATAAGACAGAGGTTATAAAGAACACCTTGAACCCTGTGTGGCAGCCATTCACCATCCCTGTTCGAGCCCTTTGTAACGGAGACTATGACAGGTCAGGTATCTTTTCCGGCAGCTGCGTTTCCTTTTCCTTCCACTGAAATGCAGTGCTAATAAATCACCTAGTGGTATTCCATCAGTATTCAGAACCAGCAAAACAGGCAGTGGACAGATAAAGATGGCATAGTAATTACACTTCAGTTCAAGGTTAGGTAGGTTTCTGTGACATTTACTGAGGCGCATTGGTTGAATTAACCAACAAGCTGCACCAAGTAACTTTTAAAGGCAGGGTTAGTCATTCTCCAGAATGCTTGCTAACTTCGAGCTCAAATCGAAACAGTATCGCTCCACGGCACTCACACATCGAAATGCATTGTGAGAGTGTAGAAGTATCTGATTATTTTTTAAACACGCACAGAGAAGGTAAAGATAGCGGAATGCGAGGAGATTGTTGAATTTGACAATACGTGTATTATCTTACATTTAGCTATATCTTTAATGGCTGCAAATAAAGCACTCCACATACTGATGCAGATGCTTCTGCTCACGTTGACGTGTAGGGATACACAATGGAGCCAATGGGATTGAGGCTTCATCTGCACTTGATTGACATCACCTGTTACTGGGGCAGTTAGAATAATGCCAGCAGTCGGTCACGGTGTCCAAGGGACCAGCACTGGTGTTATTAGGACTGACTCAGTTTTACACAGCATATTTGTGTTGTTCAAGGGTAGGCCACATGCACAGCATTAGTTTGAGCACTCGACAGCCACAGACTCGAACACACTTCAAAGTAAAAGCTTGGCTGAGCTCAATGTCACTTGTGAATAATACAAAGAAGAAACATGCACTTAATGAATATTACTCCCTGAAAGCTAAGATGAAAAACCCCATTGTAAAACACAGCACAACAATTCCTTACAATGAAATGTTTTTTATACCATAACCCTACTAATAACTCTCAAGACAGAAAATACTTGATGATTGTATCCTTCCTCCATGGAATTACATAACATGTTAGTGTGTGTCTGAATGCATATTCCTGTTTTTGATGTTTCCATTCTTGCATTGAATAACATTAAACCTTAAAACTATTGTGACCTTGATAATCTCCTGTACAATTTAGATGAACAGTTTGTACAATACATCAAGGCCCTGATACTTTTTCTTTTGGCAAGACCTGTTCGAATAAATACTTACTGTATATAAATGAATGATCTGCCTTAGTAAACACACTGATTCACCAATAATGAGTTGAAAATTTTATTTTTTTACCTACCAGAACGGTGAAAGTGGATGTGTACGACTGGGATCGAGATGGAAGGTAAAAGCATCTGTCACTATTGTGAATTCTGTTGGGTTTTGGTAAGGTTTTTTACGGTAGGTTCAGCATACTGTAACATGTTAGACAATATTCTGTAGATGGAAAGATGACATACTAGGGAGAGATTGGTGGGGACAGGCGCATGACGAAATGTGGATGGGGGTGGAGGTGTTTCAAGAGCCCATAAGGTTTAAAATATTGCTATTGGATTTCGTGTATGTTGCTTCTGTCGGCAGCCATGACTTCATTGGTGAATTCACTACAAGCTACAGAGAGCTGTCTCGAGGTCAGAACCACTTCAATGTCTATGAGGTGAGACAGGCCAAGCAGGAATTGTTGCATGAGGATCATTAGCATGAGAAGTCTGCTTAGTTTTAAGTGTCAGTTGAAGCGAACCGGATAACTTGGCCTCTCTGGTCGATAAATGCAAATGCACACTGCATGTTATTAAATTGTTGTTTTTAAACATCTTTCACATCTTTCTACCATACTTTTATTTCCAAGTCATGTTGTTGTGTTTAGTACAGAACCTTTTATTCGGCAAAAAGGTTTTTGTTTTCTCAATGGTGTTGCTTCATTTTATTATCGATATAATCGGTTAAAATGTAATTATCTAAAAAGCGATATGTAATTCTTTTGCCTTTTCCCACTATACGAACTAGGTATTAAATCCCAAGAAGAAAGGAAAAAAGAAGAAGTACATAAATTCAGGCACAGTGAGTTTGCCCTTCTCTTCTATGTGTGCCTGTAATTTCACATGTTGCTTTACTGTATAAACCTATTATTACAATCAACCGCCTTACTGTGGATATATTTTCAAAGCGTTGTGTCTACTTGCACTATATATAATATTCCAACTCAGTTTGTACATATCTTGTGTGTGTGTGTGTGTGTGTGTGTGTGTGTGTGTGCGTGCGTGCGTGCGCGTGCGTGCGTGCGTGTGTGTGTGTGTGTTGCCAGGTAACTCTGCTGTCCTTCAAAGTGGAATCAGAATACACCTTTGTGGATTTCATCCGTGGAGGGTGAGCAGAATAATGCTTTCAAAGTGATTGAATGGCAACTTACACGCCATCAAAAAGAGTGTGTTTTTGTGTGTGTGGGTGAGAGAGAGATTAGTCTAGTGTACCATGTACATAATTTTTTTTTTTGTGTGTCTGTACAGTAGTTTGATTTATATATTGTGTGTGTGTGCGCGTGTGTGCATGTGTGTGTAATTGCTAATAGAGTTAATTTCTGAAGGCAATTATTGCATTGAATTTGTATTAGGCCCACAGGGCATACGGGTTTTAGGGATGTTTGTACTATCCAGCCTAAATTGTAAATATCTAATTTATTCACTTCATTCACTTTTAATTACTGTTTTAATTTGTTTTTGCTAATTAAATGTTCAAGATCCTCATACTACTTAGCCAATGAACCATAAACTGAATACATTTGGCTTGAGTGTATGTGTGTACGTGCATGTGTGTGAGTGGTAATATTGAGGTACTGTAAGTAAGCTAGCAAATTTAGCAAAAGTTCAATATTTCTTTAAAAGATAAAGATATAAAACAATGTGCATTGCCCTGTAATTTCCTCATTATTGGTCTCTTTTTCTTTTCACCAGAACACAACTAAACTTCACCGTAGCAATAGATTTTACAGCATCCAATGGTACGTTGTTTTATATATGTTTTGATATCACAGATGTTGTGCATGTGTTACATTCAGGAGATTCCATGCCAATTTTCACATGGTGACACAATTAAATGTTGTTTAGGTGAAAATACCCCATAGATTATGTGGAATATTACCATATTTTGCACATTGTTACTCTGTTATCAGATTACACTCGGTTTTCAGTGACTGTTGCTTTAAATCCAACAAGCCACTCCTCACCCCGCCCCCTGTTCCACAAAGCTGCCTGCACTGATGTGAGGCTACGGCTGCTTTACTTCAAGTGGGAACCTGAGATATGAATACAACACGGAAGAGCCAAACCCTGCAGTTCATCAATTGGCCACTTGAGGCTGTTTGCAAAAGGGAGTCAATCCCCATAGACTACAATGTTAAAATGTCAGACTTTACAGCCAACAATTACATGTTTACATGCCTGGTTAAAAAAAAAAAGGTTTTGTCTATAGCTAGTTTCCACGTTCATGACAACTGTACGGGAGGGGGGATTTTTATATAACTCATCCATTAAACCTATATTAACCATGCATTTTCCCCATTATACTGAATTCGGGACATAGGGGGGCATTACAGGCGGAGTGAGGTACTGCAATCATGGCAACGTCCAGACCCAGCATAGTGCGGTGTTCAAATAAGTTCAGCTATGGGTGCTATGGGTGACGTCGATTTATATATATAGTCTATGCTTTACTCTGACTGCTACAGTAGTACTCAAACAGCGGTGCAACGCGGTTTGAACATATTGTTCTATGGGTTTAAACCACATGTGCAACAGTAGTTTCAATGTGTTAATATTGCGCATGAATTCTGGGAGGCGGAATTGGGTTCATTGTTGTTCGGCTCAGCATTGGCATTGCAGCAGTGCATGGTCACACAGCCACAAATTCATGTGTAGGGACAGGGTTGTGACATTTTGATAACCAGTCATAGGTCTACTAAGGCTAACTACTATTATTTCATGAATGAAGGTTAAACAAGAAACCTTAAAATTAAAAAAAAAACATTGTCTATCTTTGTTATGCACGGACATAAAGTGAAATGTTTTTGCATGATATGACCGAACATTGATCCAGATAAAAGCAGCTGTAAAGCGGTAATCATTTTTGCGTGTGTCTAAAGTAAAGTAAATCAACACAAAATGATTTAAGTAGCCTATTTCTAACCAGTTTACTGCTACTGAACAATAGCCTATATTAATCTAATGTAGTTATTGATGTGCACAGCACACATCATGCTCTTGATACACTATCTTGTCGACTGCCCCAGACAGATGACTTGAGCCTACCTGTTACTTTTAGACATATTTGGTCATCTGCCAATGTTGACCATTAAACTTTTATTTACGGTTTGCGTACTGGCAATCAACGTCAGGTTGATGTACTGTGGTAGATGGCTGGCCAGTCATTTATCCTCATAGGGGCATTACCAAACAAACTTTCAGTATGATCTAACTAGGAACCACTTACTTTTCTAAGTAGCATGTTTCTATATATGCCTAGCACAATTCATACACAATAGCAATTGAAAGTGCTTCACAAATTAGCAGAATTGTTAGTGTAGTGTGTATTTATTATATTAACACAAACAAACACACATATGTGTAACATAAGGAAAATAATTAGTTACAAAATACAGATATAGAACATTTTAAATTAGAACTGACTAAAACGATATAACCTTGTTTTCCGCAAACATGTCAGTTCTCAATTGTGCATAAGAGTGCACTTGATTGTGCATAGATTCTGTTCTTATCTAAGAACAAATCCCATTGTAGTGGCAAAACGACAAATTGGTTTAAGGCATGTCCTATGGCCCTTCCAGATTGTCGTCCACTTTGGGGAGTGCGGGGTGTAGCATGTCTGACTCGCAGTCGCGACTTGAATGATTTCCAACGTGAATAGTTATATGCAAGATGTTTTATTGTAACAGAAAAATAGAACTTAAAACATTATTGGTTTCTTTTGTGGTATGCAGCGACTGAGGTCAATAACTGTGTGCTGTCTCGCCCTCTCCGCCATGCTTAAAGCGCACCTCTATTTATAGGTGCGCCCTGCACCTCCGCACCTGTAGAGGGTGCATGGTGCGGCTCACGCACAAATAACAGAACACAGAAGGAAAACAGTAAATTAAAACAGTTATGAAAAATGTAAATGTGGCTCCTACCCATACTCTTACCCATATAATATATATATAATATATAATACCCATATAATAAAACATTGGTGAATCCCAGTATATTTTGTGAAAACTGCACAAGTGGGGTTTAAGAACAAATCTGTTCTTAAGAACAGTTGGTGAATAAGGCCCATTGATATATTTAATTCCAAAAACAACTAGAAATATTTGGTTTTCATGGAATGAGTCCTTTTATAAAACATTCAAACCCAATAGAGAGCCTAATTCACTTTTGCATTATGGGACCTTAGTAGAATAGGAATAGATGGTTGTAGTAAACATACAGTATTATTTCATTTCACTAAGATGTGTGGCATTGAACAAAACACATCTTGAAGTTAAGTTAAAACAAATAATATTTTACAATGTGTGTTTGCAACTTTTTAGTTTAGTTAGACACTCTCGAGAACGCTTGCTAACTTTGAGCTGAAATAAAAATAAAGTCCCTTACTTACAATAGCTAAATATCCCTTTTATTGCTCATAGTGTTGCATGTACTGTATAGGTAACCCTTCCCAGCCAACCTCTCTCCACTACATGAGCCCCTACCAGATGAATGCGTACGCCATGGCTCTGAGGGCCGTGGGGGAGATTATCCAGGACTATGATAGTGACAAGCTCTTTCCTGCCTATGGCTTTGGAGCTAAGCTGCCACCCGACGGAAAAATCTCCCACGCATTTCCACTGGTATGACCCCAACGCACACACACACACACACACACACAGACACACAGACACACATTACAGAATTTGGTGTGGACCAGTTGTCGCTGAGACAACAGCTGGCTGCGCTCCTCACAAAGCTATAGCTCATCTCCCAGCCCAGCAGGAATCTCCCAGCATCCCCTCCTCTTCCTGCCCACGTCCTACGAAGGGATAAGCACAGTGTGACAGAAGCCACCTGATGCTGATCTTCAGTAAAACACACCCATGCCTCTTCTTCTCTAAATAGTGCACACCATCTATTTTCTGTGTGTGATTTCACCAGTCAGACTGGATTTATGCATTTACTGACACAGACGGATGTTTGAATTATTGCTGTAAGCGTGAGGTGATTCTTATGTGTTTTCTGTCTCAGAGTGGTGACACTGACAAGTCAAACTGTGTCGGCATAGACGGGGTGCTGGAGGCCTATTTTCAGAGCCTGAGAACTGTGCAACTCTACGGACCCACCAACTTTGCTCCTGTTATCAACCAAGTAGCTAAGTGAGTGATGTGTGCCTGTGTCTGTCTGTCTGTGTGTGTGCGTTTGTAATGTTTTGCCTAATTGCATGCGTGGACACAAAAGCCTATACATATTCAAACATATATAGTAAAAAATTGAACTGTATATTACTATAATATATCATGCAGCTGTCAAACTGCATTTACAAAAACACAGTACAATTTTCTAACATTATTATTATACATTTGAATAACAATAATGCATGTATTTTTTTCTGACAATCATCATCAAAGTGCAAATATTGAGCAGAAACTGACATTTGTGTTTTTGCCTTTCATTTGACTGACTCGTCAAAGTGTTATTTCACCAGTCTTATGTAGTCTGATGCTGTTCCACTGGTACATTTGGCCGTGCCGAGTCAAGCCGTGCCGTGCTCATTTGCATTCCCATTATCAGTTTAACTGTGCAAAGTGGCCCGAGATGGGCCTGCTGTGGAGTGGGGCCAAAGTGAGCTGGCACTCATCCAAGTGAGCCGCTGTGACGTTATAGTGCAACACACAATACTACTAGGCTATTTTCAGCGTTTCTGTTAGGCTATAGTGTGATTTCTTTTTTTAAAGCTTGATCGGGTAGCCTATTCGCAATGAATAGCGTGTAGGCTAAACGTAGTGAGACAGAACCAACTCACTCGTGGAGAGTGAAGTTTAAGGCATAGACAACCATTTATTTGAAGCAAATCTATTCATTCACAACATAATAAACCTTTTTGTTTGTGTTTTGGACAAAGTTAGAGCCTATAACTGTAATGATCACTTTCAGCACTCTCATCTTTTTCTGTAGGAGTTGCTGACACGCCCACATGCTGCCAGCTCAATGCGGCGTGTATAAAAATTCACCAGACATATTATGTTAAAATTAAAAGATCTAGCCTACTCATTTTCTTAGTCTATGATCATCATTTTTAACAACCCATGTCTGATAAATAGGCAGTGCCTTTTCGCCATATAGGACAATAGCCTAATTATGCCTAGTCACCAGTCTTCCGCGGATGTTGCTACAATGACATGTCAAATATTGCCTAGCCTGAAAATCCATGTTGACAAATCTGTTACACTCACTGACTCAAGATAAGCGCATCATCCGTTAAAGACACACCTTCATGGACGCCATTTTTAATATAGCGTTTTATCCAAAGCGCTTTACGTTATTTGCCTCACATTCACACACATTAATCCACCGATGGCGATGTCAGCCATGCAAGGAGACACCCAACCACCGGAAACAGTCAGGGTTAGGTGTCTTGCTCGGTGCCACCTTGGCACTTGGTTGAGAGTTAGCACAGTTGAAACCAGCGACTTCTTGATCACCTATCGCCCTGCTCTACCACTGTGCCACTTGCCACCTTCAAGTGGAAAGCCCGGTTATAATGGAAATGCAACGTTCAACCGCGCTGGGCTGACCATACCAAGTCATGCTGAGCCGAGCCGAGCCTGCTCGTTCAATGGAAAAGGGCCGTGACACCCATATAGGTCAGCTTGGACTCTAAGCCTTCGATCAAGAACCACTTTGGTACCAACCCCTGAACACACGCACACGCACATGCACACACGCACCACAGATCAAATATGTGAAATGTTGACAGGCACAAAACATGCATGTATGAATCGTAAACATATTACACAGACCACACACACATACACGTGTGCATACGCAGATGCCCACACACATGTGCTCCGCCAGGTGTAACTGATTGTTGCTCATTTTAAAAGGTGTGTTGTACTTGCAGTCAACACAAGGCCAATTGATGCACTGAAACAAGGATACAGTATTAAATGTATACTGACTGTGTTATGGAAGAAATCTTTGTCATGTTTTGGCATAAAGTTAATACTCTTTACTTGGTGGGTGAATTAATACATTTTGTTCAAAGGCCAAGGCTTTGTGTTCCAGATTCCAGAAGACACTCTTATGGTCAGTAGATAGTTTGTTTTATAATACATTAGTAGCTGTATTTGGCCTACATACAGTGTGTAATAGGACAGTAGCTAATATTTCACACTGGTATAATAGTTGATTGAAGTATACACATTTTTGTAAAGTTTACAGGTGTTTTATTCCCATGTTCAAGCCCAGGGAAAAAATAAAATGAACCATGAACAGCAGTATTTGTTGTGACACAGCCTGTAGTGGGTTTTCTTTTCTAGTTGTTCTTTAATCTGTTTTGTTTGTTCTTTCAAATGCCAACATGCTGGAAAAACATGAATAGAATCCCAAAAATGCACTCTTGTTTTCTACTAGCCAGCACACAGCATGTTGTTTAATTCTACGTATCTTTAATTGTTATGGTCAGCTACACTCCAACATTACATCCAAGACTAGAAACATGTCAGGTTCACCCTCCAGCCAGTGCCATTGACCAGTGACACTGGCCTCTATCTGGAGGTGGTCCCCGGGCGCTGCACAGTGGCTGCCCACTGCTCCCTTGAGGGATGGGTTAAATGCAGGGGATGAGTTTCGCAACATGTATGTGTATGTGACAATAAAAGCACCTTTACCTTTGACTACAGGTAGAGCGTCCAAGACTTTCCTGCACCACTGTTGTCTTTTCATTGGCTCAATATAGCATGCGGTTAAAATAGACAGCATTCATTGTATCTTACTGTATACTGTATGTGTCTGAGAATAAACTTTAATGGAGCTAATATAGTGTGTGTGTGTGTGTGCTTCATTGCCATAGCTGTGCTGCAGAGATTACAGATGGTTCTCAGTACTTTGTCTTGCTGATGATCACAGATGGAGTGATATCTGACATGGTCCAAACCAAGGAAGCGGTGGTCAATGTGAGTACACACACACACACACATACACACATGCATATACATACACACGCACGTGCGCTCGCACACACACATGCATGCACACACATGTGTATGCACACATACACACACACACACACACACACACACACACACAAGCACACATTATTTCAAGTAAACTTTAAATCCAAGAATGCAGTATATTGCACTACTTTTTATCGGTATTGTTCTCTTTCCACCCCTGTAGTCAATTGAAAGTGCAGGTGAAATGTTATCTGTAATTTACAGTCATTACGATTAGCTTCTTGAATTATCTGAATAATGTACATTGATCCCAACCCATTTATTCATGTCCAGGCAGCCACTCTGCCCTTGTCTATCATCATCGTAGGAGTTGGGCCTGCCGAGTTTGACGGTAAGTATTCCTCATTTTCATCATTATCTAAATATTTTCTTTTGAAGTGCATATCCATCAAAGTTTCGCTTTCCATAAGTACTGTTTGAATGACTTGTAGCTTGTAGCTAATACCTCATTATTACATAAAATAATAAAGTTGGGAATACGATTATAATCCGATACGCTTTTTGTCAAATGCAGTGTACTGTATATGTACTGCTGTGTTCGGTGCATGAGGTTTAAAATAATCTGTCTCGATAAATAGAAACACAAACAAAGTGGTGCATACTGCACCACACATTACTGTTTCATCCTTGACTAGCTTTCCATCTCCAGCACCGCTTACCACACCTTTAACCACTAATCAACTTCAGTCATGTTTACCAAGTAGATGGCTGGATCTCCTGTCAGTACAGTATGTCTTCTGTCAGTACAGTAGATCTCCTGTCAGTACAGTATGTCTTCTGTCAGTACAGTAGGTCTACTGTCAGTACAGTAGATCTCCTGTCAGTACAGTATGTCTCCTGTCAGTACAGTATGTCTTCTGTCAGTACAGTATGTCTACTGTCAGTACAGTAGGTCTTCTGTCAGTACAGTATGTCTTCTGTCAGTACAGTAGGTCTGTTGTTGCAGTGTTTAATTACTGTATAATCAGAATTAGATTCAGAAGATTTATTTAACTTTTCAGTTGTGCATGCTGAAAAAAGAATTCAGCATGGTGTTATTGGTGCAACAACAATATGAGAAAAGAAGAATATATCAAGTTTTAAAAGTACAATCCAATAAATATAAGTTAAACAACTGAAAACATAAAGAATACATTATGTAATGTATGCAGGCAGCTACAGTATACTTTAGGCAGGTGCAAATGTGTAACACACATTTGAAACAAAGGTTTGAAAAGTTTGATGTACAAAAGTACATGAGTACATGAAACAAACAAAATGTACAGTATACAGTAGATATATTTAAAATAAACACTACATATAGCAAATAATAATAAGAACATGTTTAATTTCTTATGAACTGCTTTATTATACTTTACAGTATATACAGTTTATGCAATCTAATTGTATGGATTCTGAGTGGATACTGTTCTTTGCCAAAACTTTTTTTTTCTCAACAGCAAGTTACTATAAAAAACTCAACCATTTCACTGAGTAAAACTTTTAATTGACAGTTACCTGACATATGTCAGCATAATAAATGAACAGGGAACCAGAGCTTGTGTCTGAAGCTTCTGCCACATAGCTTCAGGAATGTAATTCGATATATGTACCAGTGTCGCTCCTGGTCCTCAGAGAGTTGCTGCACAAAGTCAATGAAGTCAAGTGTGCTGGCCCTTCACAACACACAGATCAATACATTTTAGGACATACTTCTTGCAGAAAGGTTGCGTGTGTGTATTACAGCTTAGCATTTTGCCATTCCTTGCTCAGCGAGTTTCAGGCATCTTGGTACGGCGATAAGCGTTTGTGAACTGGAATTGTTAGATGAGCACGTGCGTGTGCCTGTGCCCGTGCATTAAATAGTTTAGTGTAATGCTACATGAGTGTGTGTGCGCTGATTTGACCAGGTGTGGTCAATATTCGACTACAGCGTACACTAGAGCTATTTCGTGTCTCAGGCTTTCACAGACATTGGCAGGTTTTGACAAAATGCTTCCAGAAGACTAGCCTTGGGAAATCTATCAAAAACTGCAAACACACAATTGGACTACCCACTTCTATCTCACCCAATCAGACTATGTAAAATGTTATATGGACTGTCACGGTTCGCCACCGCGCTCGCGCTGGACAGCGCCAGTCGGGAGAATCAGCACTGGACAGCGCCCCTAGGCCGTCCTCAGCGCCGTGATTACTCCCCACGCAGGAATGTGCCCCGGCAATTCCCTCCACGCAGGAATGAGCCTCCTCACTTCCTGCGCGAGGGTTCCTATCAGCTGGTGCCAGTTTGTTGCACCTCGATCTACGATCTACTTACCAGCAACCATAACAAAGAAGGAAGCCCTTATCCTGCCTGACGCCTCGCCTCGTTCGTCCGCTGCATCCAACCCGTCCGGTCCAGTTACTGCCCGGGTGCACGCTGAGGTACGGCCATGGAAGTCTGCCTTCCCTGTTCGTCCTGCCACGTTTGTTGCCCACATACACGGTGCCAGCCAACCGCGTATTGTGCCAACCTGTGTTGAACCTTATTGAACAAGTCTTGTACCGCCTCTCTGCTGTCTGCCTGTCTGTTTCTGCGCCTGAGCCCGTCGCCACACGGCTGACATGGACTGCATTAACATAGCGCTTTCCCAACCCTCCAGCGCTGTACAGTATAGCCTCACATTCACGCACACACACGGTGATAACTGACATGCAAGGCACCGCCTGACCAAAAGGAGCAGTTAGAGTTAGGTGCCTTGCTCAGGGACACCCTGACACTTGCTGAGGAGATAGCAGGGTTCGTAGCAGGGACTTCTGGATCACTTGTCACACCGCTCTACCCGCTGTGCCACTGCTGTAACAATAAAGAATGGAGAGCCAAACATTCGACGTACGCTCATGAGTGATCATCTAGGGGAAACCTCAGCTGGCTGCTGATTGGCTCGACTGTTTACTATACGGGCGATAAATACTTTAGCATCTCCAGAGCGTGAAATTAGAGCTGTCAAGATCTGGGTGGCTAGAGGACGACGGGGGAGGGGAGTAGAATTGATAAGTTACAGAGCCCCCCTTTGAGTGTATGCTTTTATGCTATACTCTTGTATTGATGCTTTTGTCTCTTTGTGCATTTAGTATGTTGAGGTAGAGTCCGTAGCTCGTCTCTCTTATTCCATTCTCTTTGTCATTTAAGCCCGCCATCTCTCTCTCGCAATTCAATTTGCTTTATTGGCATGAAAGTTCAAAGACAATGTTGCCAAAGCATGACAAAACAATAACAAAAACAAAATAGTCTGTCCAACAGTACACAGACATGAACAATAATGTAACATAACTGTAACAAAGCTCTCTCTCTCTCTCTCTCTCTCTCTCTCTCTCTCTCTCTCTCTCTCTCTAGCCATGGAGGAG
>JAODLL010063141.1:0-38063 GCA_026546735.1 Forbesichthys agassizii
GCAGTTCTTTTTCAAATTGTAAACTGATTGAAACAATGAGCTGGGGGTGAACATTAAGGGGCCTGTGTCCACCAAATGCCTTTTTAGCGCTGAGAGTGCCTATTTTCAATACAAACCCTATGTAGTTCAACGCTGCCAGCGCTGAATGTCCTAGGCGATAAAATGCTGTGGACGATCAACATGTTTGGGCGCTGCGCTCCTGGAGCAGTTCAACTTTTTGAACAGCGCTGTAGTCATCAATATCTTTTTTTTTGTGTTCTAGCAACAAGTAAGTGCTGGAGAGAAGCAATCTGATTATGAGGTCGTAGGCGCTCTCGGCACCAAAACCGTGTTTGGTGGACACACGTTCTTAGTGTTCTGGGCGTGTTTACAAAGTAATTGACAGATCCTAAGTCCCGCCCCTTTCACCTTTCCAACCTAGATACTGTAACTAGGTTGGACGAAACAGCATAGAAAGCTATTACAGGGAAACAGACAGTTGACAGAGTTTCTGTCGGATTCAAAACATTGTTACTGGAGGACAGGTGAAAAGGGGCGGGGCTTGGGATCAGTCACTTGAGGGTTCCCCTTTAAGTAAGTAAGAAAGTAAGTAAGTAAAATGTATTTATATAGCACATTTCACAGATAAAAATCACAAAGTGCTTCACAATTGTAGAGGAAAACACAGCAATAGGAAATACAAGACAGCACATGACACAAATAAATAACCAAACAGAAATACACATCAGAGCGGTCTCACCACCCTACAGTCTAACTAAAAGCTATCTTAAATAAAACCGTTTTCAACTGTTTTTTAAAAGTTTCCACTGAATCCAAGCAGCGGATTAACATGGTTAAAATGACAACGTACAAAAGAGCTGACCTGCGTGAACCTGTTAACTTGCTCTTTGCCATGCTCTCCTTTGGAAGACATGAGCATGAGCTTGTTCTGTAGCTCCAGCAGGTCTTCAAGCATGTAACGCTTCTCCTCATGGTCTTTCTTCACTTTGACCAACAGGAGATTGTGTAGGCATCTCTGTTAGAGAGTAAATAAAAATGCAATACGTTTCCAGTAACCAGAGAAGCTGTGATTATATCTCCAGATATACATACATATTTGACCATTAAGTGTCATCAATTACTAAATACCCCAAAATTATTGGATTAAAATGATTATATTATATAATAATATAAAATCTAGCGGTGAGAACCAGAGTAAGTGCCACTTTGTAAGTGGCATTTTGGGTGAAACAGAGATGAACATGTAAAATTATAGCTATTGATTAGATCTTTATGAATGCCAAAGGACACAAGTGAATTCCTAATCAATTTGGAGTTTTTCATTAAAAAACAAAATACTTAAATAATATTCTTGTCATCAGATGGGCCCATGCATTCATATGAAATGGATAAAACGTATATGCCAAAAAGTCACTTATGAATATTAAAATGTTGTTTAGGTCCTCCTGTACATTTGGAGAAATGTCACTTATGCCCATCTGGTTCTCACCCCTCGATATTATATAATTATATAATTATCTAATTTGTATTATATAATCGCTACAATTTATTGAAATATGATGGTGGGAGCTTTTCAATATCACCTCATACCTTGTCTGTGTTTCCCCTGGACCATTCAATGTGATAAACCCCCATGGCGTTAATGGAAGAAGCCATAGAGAGAGAGGAGCGTTCCACAGACCCGTGGGTCTCCTTCAGACCCTTTAGCCAGCTCAGCAAACGGGTAGAATCTCTCTGTATGAACGGACCATTGGCATCATCACCACAACCCACCATAGTAACACAATCACATCAAAAGGAACACTGAGTCCAAATTTCAGAGAGCTGATCAAATTCCCATTGACTTTGGCCTCTGATGGACTTTATTTTTGACACTGTAAAACCGTATTAGTGAGAATAAGGGAGTTGTGCCTGTGTTTGGACTCAAGGTCTAATCTTCATACCAGGTCTACATTAATATTTTTAATTATAAAAGGATTATAAATTAGATACCAGTTTGTCGGGTAGTTTATCATCTCTGCGTTGGGTCTCCCACACCTGCTTGGCACAGGCCATGAACTCATCAAAACCAGCTGTGGGGGACAGATGATATAGCATGGGGCCGTAGCCCATCACAGCATCGTGGAAACAGGCTACTTGGTCTATCTCTGTGTCATTCTCTCCGGCAGATATGGAGGCCAGATCAACAAACACCTTTACATCGCTCATGTCTGTTGGGGAAATAAGAAACGTAAAAAAAAAGTAAACGAGCTCATTTATACATTCTATAAACTGTTATATACATATACGTATAATATACATTGTGTATATTAACATAAGGACCTGAATTAATAATGCTTTTGAATGCCATTTCTTATGACGGAGTCTTACTCTTTAGGTTCTCCTTGACCCAATTAACCAGGGATTGGCTCTCAAGGAACTCCTCCAGACAGGCAGTTTGCTCTGAAGTTACTGTAGATAGCTGTTTCTGGGCACTTAGCAAATCATCAGTAAGCGACCCCAGGAATTGTTGTTTAAAGGTGTCTTCTTCCTGTTAAACGTTTGTTTCAAGAAAACTATAAAATACATAAAATATACGCAAATAGACTGAATTATATAATGAACTACAATATTACTGAAGTATGATGGAAGTACATAACACCGTTACCAGTTGAGTGAGACTGCGGATCGCACTGAAGTCACCAGAAAGATCCAGTTCAGCAGCTATTTTTAGCACTACACTGGCTGCACCCGCTGCTTCGTGAAGCTGTCGATACTCCTGGATTTGAATGAGCCTCAAATCCACCCAGTTCTGCTCAAGACTTTTCCAATGTGAGGATACCTGAGACATCAAGTTTAGCTCCTTTTTCACAAGTGCCCCATCGCCCTGGTCACCTGTGTCCACCAACACTTGGTCAAGTTGTCCGAAAGTGATGTTGGCACTCGCAACTCTGATGACAAGCTTGTTGTAGTCTTGAAGTAGTGGCTGCCAGATTGTTTCGTTAACCTGTGATAGGGTTAATGGAATGGGCTCGGTGCTGGGTTGTTCCAATGATGCGATCCTGGTAGCCCCTTGGACCCAGGATCCGAGGATCAAGCTGCTGTGATGGTAGACATGCAATTCCCTGGCCATTTTCAGGACCTCTGGAGTGGTGTGGTACCAGAGGACTGTGCCTGGAACTCTCTCACTCGACTTCTCCTTGCGACCAAAAGGCTGAACCACCACCAGTTTGTTCAGATTCACTGACTGGAGATCTTGTTTATGTTTTTCCTGGAGGGTAGACATCTCAGGAACTAGAATAGAGCAGAAGCTAGTTATTGAAAATGCTCAATAATAAAAACCGAAGGCAACAGGCAGAAGGCAACTCTAAGCAAAGCTTCCATATTCTCTTTCACAAGAAAACAACAAACTGTAAATCTCTTTGTCCTCACCTGTGATACTTTCTGTAACCTTCGCAACCATCTTTATCAGTGTCTCCATGCACTGTTTTTGCTGAACAAAATACTTCAGATCTCTTTCTCGCTGAGTGAGAATAGTCTCTGCATCGCCAGGCAAAGCTTCTAACGTGGCATTTTTCTTATCTGTGAAAACCAACATTGATCAAAACAGTGTATTGTTATTTGTCGATAAAAGTAAAGTAACAAAATAAAAAATAAAAGAAACACTCATTCACATCAACAAACCAATATTTGTGAGGGCTCCTTACATTGATTGTACAGTTTCCTAAACTGCTGTTTATTCGCCAGTATGTCCTTTAGGTGCCCCATTGGTACATTTCCTTGAAGCAGGGACTCCACCAGCGACGCCATTGTGTTTTCACAGCTTTGAACAATCTGCCGTGCAGCATCGTCCACCTGCATTGCCTTCCAATTGGCTGCAACAGAAATATTAACTATCACCACAGACCAGGAATATTAGAAACAGAAAACAGTCATCACAAATAAATGAATGACCAAATGAAGATACCGTGGGAAAGAAGGAAGCTGATGGCTGACTGTGGATGAAGCAGCTGGACTACAGAGTTGCCTTTGAAGCGTTCTGTTGACTCCACTATGATGGGGGACAGCACTTGGCAAGGAAGCACTTTCACTTTACTGGTAAGAGTATGCAGCAGATCCCCCTCTTTCTCCGCCTGAACAACACAATGGTATACGGAGGAGTGTTACTCTATTAAACTTGACCCTACATTAGTAGCTTGTTCATAGAGTTTGTGGCCTGCATGGATTAGAGCAACAGATTCACTGTATAATACGGTAATATACAATGCTGTGTTATCACAGGTTGAGGTTAATACAATTGAAATCCTTTAAATCAACTGTGTAGTCCTAAAAGATACAATCACAAAATAAACGTGCCATGAAGCATAGCATCAATAATATTTCAATCAAGTTTTCCATGTCCAATAGAATCATGAAGGTATACAGTACGTGTGTGCGTTTATAATAAATAAGAGATCGTTTTGTGGTGAAGGTGCTGGTCAGCAGACGCACCCTCCAACATTACCTGACAGATATTCTTGATAGCAGACTGACACAGCTTGTGGAAACAACTTTGTATGACCTGACTGCTTTTACTTATAGTCTCTGTGGATGACTCAAGGCAGCATATGGTTATTTGGTCCTCCTCGCTGGACTGTATAGGGGAACACCAACACCTTGAATCAACTCAGCTGAGAGTGTATGCAAGACTGTGTTTGATAGTATTTCAGTTTAGTTTAGTAACTCAATGCCCACATAGCTAGCATAGCTAGGGTAGCACTACAGTACTCATCATTCACACACAGTATGTCAACAGAGATCCCTTCAGTATCTCATACCGCGGAAATCCTCTTGTTCAAGTCTTTCTCTACACTGGACCTCCACTGGCATGAAACATCTTGAAGAGAGCACTCCACATTCAGCAGCGCATCCCACATCTAGCAATATAACACATTTTGTATTATAACATCTAAGCCCAAACTAATGTGACAATGATTTACTTAATTAAAAGATTAGTCCGTAATGCCTGAGGAAATTCGACGGGAATAGTATGTGTCATTTTGAACAGCATGTACCTCAATTTCTTTGGGGTAGCCAAGTGTTTTGGATGGTTTTAGTAGGGGGTTATTGAGTAGCCTGTCTCGCCACTGTCTGATGTCTTCTTGGACTCCCTGCATTTGGTTCAAGGCCTGTGCATCAGAGGTTTGTTTCTCATTTTCCTGGGAAAGGAAGCACAGTAAGAACACAGTAAAATAACACTAAGCATGAAAAGTATGAGCCTGTAAGTGCTCAAATGCGGGAATCTTCCTTCCAGGGACGGTATGAGTAGCTGTCCAATGGGCAAATTCTCAATGGATTTTAGAGAACAGAGATGCACACTATAGAACAGATCATTCTCTAATGCTGACAACGCACAAGCAAGGGATTATCACCTCTTTTCTCAAAGCAGCGTTCAAAAGCTCTACCAGCTTCAACATCAGCTGGTAGGAAAGCACCGCTGTCTGGTAGTGCGGGACGAGTCGCACAATGCTGCATGTGGCTTTAACCAGACTGATGCCGCTCTTGAAGGTCAACTCAATGTTTCCAGATTCCACAAGTCTATGGACGCAATAAAGAATAAGTTGGAGCACACTTTGATGTCATGACTGAAATGCTTCAGACTTCATTGTACCTCTCTTTTTCCTTTTCTACCTTCATCACGATATGGGTCAGGAGTTTGTGGGTACTCTGTATATTAAGAGAGCACACAAGACATCATAACGTTTTTTTTTTAAATCTCTTCTCTATAATGCAAAAGAGTGCTAGATCAATTTGAACATTGTTAACCTGCACGTTCACATCAGTTTTGATGTTATCCATGTTCCCGAAATTCCTAAGCCTGTATAAAACGCCCTGGATCAAGTGTTCTGGAGCGATTTTAGTCAGGTCAGAGAATTGTGGAATGTCGTCAGATGCAACCAGGGTCAGCCATCTTATCAGTATCAGAGGAAGCTCTTCAGCCATAGGCAAGTGTTCCTTGATCAGAGACATGATCGATCTGAGAAGAAAAACAAGCATCTGGCTCAAATCTGAAGCACAGCGTGAGGAAATGAACACTGATTGGAGGCGCACTTACTTTCTTTTGTCAGAAAAGCCTTTCATCTTCTCTCTGAACACGACAATTTTACCCAGGGTGACTTTATCCAGCCCCGACCAGTTCTCCTCTTCAACAGTTGGGCCTGCTTTAGCGACGTCAACTCCATGCTGTTTGACTTTGTAAAGCAGCGGTATGAGAAGAATAACTTCTGATACCAAATGCTGTGCACAATGGTTTATCAAAGCCGACACAATGCTGATGAGAATGGAAAAAAGATCATAGTATGTTATATACATTACTCACAGTTACGGTAAATACTATATATTAAGAAGTATAAGAGCAAACATACATGTGTGGATTTGGGAAAGCACTGGACACTTCCTCCATGATCTTGTTGTCTATTGCTGTTTCCGAGGAGACCAGGCGGCAAAGCTTAGCCAAGCCATTCACCCCAAGGTCTATGTCACATCTTCTGCTAATAGCGAAGACAGACAAATAGAGGACAATAGGACTGCGTCTCCATGACGATGACCCCTCTCCTGTTAATATGTGCAGCAAACGCTGAGAAATCAGCTCTGATGCCTGACGGGAAAGAAAACAAGTGTACCTTAAAATTACTAGTGAAATGTACAGTATTAATAATGGCTTTATGCAATATTAAATAATATTGTTGGAACTAACCTTGACCACTGGGGGTGTTGATTTGTCTACATAAACCACTCTTTGGTGAGCTGAACAGAAACTCTCCTTAAAATGTTTCAGTCTCCCCCACAGGTCCTGAGTGCTTTCTGTGTCTGATGGAGACCACTTGTGGAAGACTCTGTCTAGCAGCAGGCCAGATGAAGCGTGCCAGGCTTCAGAAAACTCCTCAGCCTTAGATTTTTTCATGCCAACAGCAGATCTAAACCAACTATGCATGGACCCACCCTCCAGCCGGCTAATGTACCCTTCATACAGGTGCAGCTCTAGACAAAATACACAGGCATGGGAAGAGACTCAGACTAAAACACACCTAAAGTAGCATTGTACCAGAGACCAGAATCGTACCTTTAACTGTTGTGTCTACTGGAAACTGAATTTGTCTATATGCAGCCTCATATATCTCTTTGTTCCGTTGTCCTACAACATAGTTGTAGGTAAAACTCGTCCCCCTTCGTACTTCACTTTCCACCACAGAGAAACGTGCCTCGATCAAATAGCCTTGCTGCAGACCACTGAAAATGTATATTTTAACAAGGGTTACTGCACAATAGATTTATTGTTACGCTATTTCAGCTTTTTTTAATGCTAGTAACTAATAGATGTATGATTTAGTAGGCTACTCACGTGAAATGCGTTACTTCAAGGTCTAAATATCCATTATCACGATACAGCCACAGCTTATCATATTCTTGGTTGAATCGAAACTTTTTGTCTAACACAACATAAATGTGAAAGGTAAACATCGGAACGGCGGGGTTAGTGCGGACCGGAGTGCGATCCCTGTGGTGAGGGAGATAAAAAAACATGAGAACCCATAGGATTTAGTTAGAGAGCACACGTTTTGACAAACACATCGCTATAGTAACATGGATGAGAGCTGCTCACTGATGACTGTTGTGGGTGGTCCCGGTGCCTCGATCTGCTTCCTGGGAGACTGACATATCTGAGTTCTTCTCTCCTTCCACGGGTTTTCCAGTCACGGCGTTGGCATAAGACGTGGGTGTGCCACCTGTTTGTGCTTTTGAGTGGCCTGAGGTTTTTCCTGAGGTTCCTGCATCTTCACCCATGTTCTCATCAGTTGCTTTTGCATTCTCGCTCTCTATTTGATGTGGCATGTTGGTGCTGCCGCCTGGCACCGGCTTCAGGCTGGGCGAGTGCTTGGCATCCTCCTGGTCACCACTTTGAAGTGGCCGTTTACCGCTTGCAGGGGAAGGTAAATCCACAGGCTCGGTCTGTGACCCCTGGGTTCTCTGAACAACAGCTACAGTTTGCGTGTCTGTATCCCTGACTTCACACTTCACTGTTTGAGTGTGAGCTTGCAGCCTTCTAGCCTTCTTTCGACAGTCTGCCCTCCTGCCTACACTGTGTAGATTGGGCTCTGAACTGTGTTTTCCAAGCAGGGGTTGGCTGTCCTCGGGCCGGTCCTCCATGTGATGTGCGTCTGCATGCCTTGTTTCACTGCGGAGGTCTTGAGCCGGGTCGGTTACGGTTCCCATCAGCTCCTGATCACCCTCTCCTTGGCAGGACAGGCCCTTCTTTCTCCTTCTGCTTTTTTTCCTGCTTTTTTTCTTTTTGGCATTGTCTTGCCGTTGTGTCTGATAGAGGTAAAAAAAAATAAAACTTTTTTTATCAATATGTTTTTGAGCAGAATTTTTTTTTTAATTGGTGTAGGCCTAGAATCTTAATTTTTGTCCAAATCCCGACACTCAACAACTCTTTTATATATTTTATGTGGTTGTTAATAACAATTTATTTTGTCTATTCAGCGGACTAGAGGCTTTCACGGTATGTACAGTGTATGCTACTGTTCATTTTATATTTGAAACATGCTGTGTGTTGTTTTATGATGCTTCTTGGCCAGGTTTTTCCGGAAAAATATATTTTAACCTCAGCGAGACTGGTAAAAGGTTAAATAAAAATAAATTAAATAAATTAAGTAACTCTACATTTTCTTTAGTCTTCTGTCTTTTAGGTCCAGCCTCACTTTTCTCTGGTCCTGGCTCCATTTAGGGACGTAGGTTGATCCCTGATCGCTGCCTCCTGTGCTTTAAAAGACACATAGTCACTGTACTTTATGTGAACAAACACACAATATATGGCAATGGCCACCATTATGTCATAACTGGCATCAGATCAGATCTGCCAATGCAGGTAAGGTGTGTCATACGCGTTATTATAGTTATGCAGTCGAGACAACTGCACATTCTTTAAAATATAATAATATACTGTTAATGTGAAACATATAACATGCATAGAAAAATTCCACAGTTCTTAGTTCTCTGTCAACACAGGTGACATATCTGTTTTCAACCTAAACAAATGTTGCTATTATTTCTGCTTCTACCGTGCATTTACCATAGCTGTAGCCTATAGCATACATAAAACTACGAAGTTTAATTCACGTTTCTTGACCAGAGCAGCAGCCTATAACGAATGTTAACTAACACGTACCTTCTCAAAATCTGTGCTCACTAACGGCGTCAGCTGTCCCAAAACATTTCAATAAAAGGAAACGAACGAACGCATTATCATGCCATAGACTACTTGATCTCAGTTCAAGGGAATGTCAAAAATGTCAGTGTGCTTTTACTGTAGCCTGAAATATCGATGCGGAATTCATATTTGGACTCAAATTAATTTTACATTTTAGTTTTAATGAATCAATAATCACGCCCTAATAGAACACATTCAAAATAACATAGGCCTACATCAGTAAACGTGCAGTAGACGTGCAGTCACATATTTCTATCATATATAATTGTATGACTATCCCTAGATATCCAAAACATTTATTTAGTTTCAGTTTCGTTTCTCTATGAATGAGGGGAGAAATGGAACTCAAAGAGGAGTTGACAGAATGTGCATTTTATACTGTAGCAGTCACAAGCTACAATTTAAACCTGTTGAGGCTTTTTTAATTGGCCTATTCAGCTAATTCCGTGTAAAGTCCAACTCCCACGTCTCATGCATAGGACAGCCAATGATTTAGTCAACATTTTTTATAATCTTAATGCTTGGTTTTGATATTTTCAACCTTGAGCCTAATATAGCAGCAAACAACATTTTTTTTATTAAAAGATATAGTGGAGTAGCTTGATCGTTCTGAGCAGAGAATGACATCACACTCCTTCTGTGTGTTGTAATCAGAGCTGTTCGTTCTGTGTTTATAGCCAGGCGGCTGCCCATGGCATGTGTGTGTGCGGGTGTGTGTGTGTGTGTGTCCCACGGAGCATTTGTTTTGGTCTGGGATGATGAGCTGTGTCACAAGTTTGTCATCTAGTGGCATAAAGTCATATATAACTACTTTAACCAATGAGGTCGTAAGGGGCCTATAGCTTCAGTCAGAATTTAAGTGTTAAACAAATTGTGCTTAGAGAATGCAAATCATAACAGAAGTGATTGAAATATATTTTATTTCCTCAGTAAGCCTAATGTTTTGTACGGAACCCTGGAGAGGACCTGTGGAAAGAAAAAAAAGAGCACTGTTATATTCTACGTTTTCAATATTTTGTGAGCACGGAATAACAATTAGTGGAAAATATGATATTGTGCCAGTTTCTAATCAGGTTCCCACCCCAACATTTGCACACTCACGCAAAATATCATGGGCAGGAATTAACTTATTAGCGTTTATTTCAATTTAGGAATGCACTATAAAGAAATAGTAGCTGAACTTTCATGGCATAGAATAATAATTATCTTAAGACATTTAAAAAGAATTCTTAAATTCAAAGGTCTGCATCGCCATAGATATAGCGACATTGGGAAAGCAATCCAGATTCCTATGACAAGCTCAAACCATACGGATTGTGCATAAACAGTTGTATTGAGGGGTTCTCCCGCAAGATCATTTGGTTGAAGATATCCTACACAAACAGCAATCCAAAGATTGTCAGGAGCTTTTTTGTGGAGGCCATAAGAATGGTTGGGGGCTACCCGCGGATAATGCACATTGATATGGGCACAGAGAATGTGACTATCAGGGATATCCAGTTGTATCTGCGGCAAAATGAACATCATCCTATTTTGTGCGCACAATAATAAAATTACTGCAGCATCATCACATTTAGTGTAGTAAAGAATAGTGAGCAATTCATAAATAATAGGAATGTACACTGTTATATGAAATATCCAATGTATTACCCATACATCACCCACCATCAGAACAATGAAATCAGGAAAAAAATATGATTAAATACTGTATGCTGTTAGTTATGTAAGAAATCTACACATTGCCTTGCAAATACTCAAGCTTCCAACCCTTTCCTCTATTCACATTTCCTAAATTAATTCAAGACACTGCAGAAAGATACTGTATATAATTTCAAATTAACTATAACACAAATGTCAGTTGGGACAAATTTCAAAATGACTTAGAGTCTGCAATAAATTTGTTAAAACAAGAAAAACGTATTTCTGTGGGTCATAGGCCAAAAGGATTGACAATCACGACCTTGACGTATTCATCTCCACACCTACAGGCTCTCAGGTCTGGGAACCATCGGGCTCCTTGATCCGGCGAATCACCACCCTGCTCCTCCTTCTCTGGGCTCCTCTGCTGCTCTCGCCGGCTGCCATGGGTCTGTCTTCGGCCCGGGGGGGCGCGAGCCTCTTGCCGGCTCTCACGTCGTCTATGAAGGCCTCCACCCCATCAAACCTGCCGGTCAGCTCGCCCAGGCGCTCCTTCAGGGCGTTGAACTCAGTGTAGAGGTCTCCCAGGGCAACAGATAGCGGCTGGATCCTTCAACATGGGCCAGATTAGAGAGCGTTAATTGAACAATCCCAAATCCCGCCCATTTTCACCTGTCCCCCAATAACCGTTGAGTTTACTGTTTAACTCCTTCAACTCAGTGTTTTCCTGTTATAGCCAATACTATACTGCTTTTCACAACCTAGTTACAGTAACTAGATTGGACAGGTGAAAGGGGCAGGGCTTGGGATCGGTCCATTAACTTAAAACCCCGACACGTGACTGATTGACTAAGATAAACACACTGTCAAATTCACCAAATATCTCCTCGCATTCCTCTATTTTATCGTTCTCTGTGTGCGCTGAAAAAATAATCTGCTACTTCTACACAGCCCTGGCTGCATGAACTGGAACACAAAAAAAGTGTGCGAACACCGCTTGAAAAAATGCGCTTGGCTTCTAAATGCATTTCAATGTGTGTGGGGCGGAGCTTCTAAGTGAGTATGTTTTGATTTGAGCTCGAAGTCAGTAAGCATTCTGGAAAATGACTAACCCTGCCTCTAAGTAGTGGGCTTGGCATCTCTACTCCACCCCAAACATATCTTTCCAAAAACATAAACAGTGAGCTCTGCTGGAAATCTGGGATGACACAATCAAGGAGTTTAAGATATTATGAAACCTGAAAAATAAGAATAGTGGCATAGAAAGAAGCCTGGTGCTGACCTTCCATAATCTGGTAGCACAGTGTTGTGGTCATGTAGTAGGAGGTCTTTGACCTGGGTCATGATAGCGTATTTCCAGTTGTCTAAGACCAAGGTGAGGTTGGCACATCCCCTGCTGTTGACCTTCTCCACTACTGGAACAGTAAAATGTATATAATGCATCAGTACTGCTAATGCTACATATCATAGACATTCAAGATACTTGAATATACTCAAATATATTAAATATTCAAAATACTATCAAATAATATTGCTAGTATTGCAGCTAGAAATAACTATTTCAGATTGTATTGATGATACATTCCCTAATAATAATGAATAAATAGATAGTCCACTAGATATAGATTAGTGAAACGTGACATAACACAAAGCTATAGTTAGTTTGTTAGTCCTGACGAGTGGTCTGCAGAAACAGCAGTCACCTTCAGACCTGACATCCAACGCGGGGCCCTGTTGTCTCTGTTGTTTCTGAGCTCCGCACAGGGCCAGGAAAATGGTCAGCAGAACAACAGCAGCCTTCATGCCTAATATTCACACACAACAGACGGTCAACACTATTTGGTAATAGGAGAGCACTATTCTCCCCCTGGTGGTGTCTTACAATAGTGAAGTTAATAAGTTAATATACAAACTCAAGATATCAAGTTGACATACCTGAACTAGAATAATAATCCATAGCACTGAAACACATCGGTGTTGAGTAACACTAAAGCTTCCATTTGTGACACACATTTATTCACTCTTGTCTGTATGTAGAGGGGTGGGCCCTTGGTGTCCACTCCTATCTGAGGGCCCATGTGTGAGTATAACCTACATACAATAAAATATGCTCACAGCTGGAACACACATTCGCACGCACACACAGACACATGTGCAGACACAGGTGCACATTGCTTCCAATATGAAACAAAGCACAAGAGTTGTTCTGAATACTTAAATAATATATATTAAAAATTACCTCTTCAGTGCGTAAAGGTGCAGTCACGGATGCTGGAGAAAGCTTGTTAATATTTGAACTCATCAAATCAAAGACAGCTCTACCTTAAATGCCATAGGGTGCTCCTTCAGAAGCTCCGCCCCCCCCAAAAAATAGGAAACGCATTGCCACGGCTGGGATGAAAGACATTTTGTAAAATAAACTATTTAAAGGTGGCGTCAGTGATTGCAAGCTAATAAACTTTTGGTCATATTTCATCTCCTCACACTTTGCTATAGCTGTCCGTAATGTGTGTGCTGAAAATGTAAACCAGGGTTTTCTGCACAGCCCTAATTGAGAATACAATAAACGGTATCTTATTCCTAGCCTTTATGTCTAATCTGGGCGGCAAAGCTTTTGAGAGATCACCCTATATGGCATTGAAGGGAAAGGTGTTTTTATTTATTTTTTATATCGAAGTCAAACAACAAACGCGTTCTCCAGGATAGCTGACTTCACCGTTATGTGGTAAAACAGATGAGGGTGGGAAAATATAAAATATCCATCTTGGAGAACTTCAAAACCCCGCAAATATAAATCACATGAGAGATTAGGTTATGGAGTTGACACTGATGAAAACCAGACTACAGTCCAACAGATGCCAAGACTTGGGTTTCAAGCAAATTGAAGCAAAATCATTCTCAATAGTTAGGAACAGCAACAAAAGCATATGGAATGATAATGTACTGTAGAAAGTGTTTGACATTTAATTTTATTTTAAATTCAGATCTACATCATACAAGGTCCCCAGGTAGCGCAGTGGATGAGGACTCAATCCCAAGAGCACGCTTGTTCTGCAAACCTTCCTTAGATAAAAAATAAAAAACGATGGGTCTTATCCTTACTTATGCATGACATCCTAAATCCCACCCACCAAATCATGTAAATGAGGAATATAACATGTTCAAAATTAATCTAAAATATATAACCACTGCATCAGTGGAATTACTCTCAAGGTCTTACTAAAGCACACACACAACTCATAAATACACCCAAATGTTTCCCTTCCAATCTGAAAAAGGTCATCTTGCTCAACACAAACACTTTAAGGGTTGAGATCAACCCTCTTTATAAAGAGTAAGCTATCTGGAAAGACTACAGGAAAGATTGGTTCATCTATTTGTTGTACAGGTATGAAGGGAATATGTAACAATTTGGGATATATATCAAACAGAAAAAAGTGAAAACAATGCATTTTTGCACTTTGTGAATTTAAGCATGTAGTCAACAATAAATATTTTGGGGAGAACAGGTTAACATAATCTCTTACATATAAAACTTTCATTTGTAATTCGTAACACAGTCGCAGCTGAACAAACAAATGATTAACCATTTGCTTGTCTTGTCAGCATGTTTCAGAGGAGAATAAGGTAATAAAATGATTTAAGTTTTAGAAATCAAGACACAGCAGCACTACATTGTGTTGCCAGCAGCCATTAATGTAAGAACTGCTAATAACACGTTTTCCTTCTTAAAGGCCAATCACGTAATAATTACCAAGTTATTACATAAATTACCTTAGTAGGAAATAAAGAACGTGTTATTAGCAGTCATTACATTATTGGCTGCTTCAGGGCCCAAACGTTATGATGCCCAACATACTAGAATCTGCTCTCAGAAAAGCTTAGAGGCTAAAGTAGTTCCAGCAACATGGAACAAATACTTTACAATGTTATTGTACAGGGCTGTGCAGCAAACATCACATAATTCTTGCACATGGACCTTTATCCATTTTCAACAACTACTATAAAAATAATTGTTCTATCTCTAAGATGCTGTGTTCACTGCCTGCATGGGTTGACTTATACATCTTGTTTTTAACAGTGTTCCATGTTGTTTTTTCAGTTTGTGATCCTTGAAAAAACTTGTTTAATGAACGGGAACAAAGCTGAAAACCACTCCGCACGGCACCAACGTTAGTCACACAGTTCAGTGTATGGCAAACATTCATCTGCAAATCCAAAAGATCTACACTTTTCCCTAAACATGTTCTCATTCACGTGTGCAGCACATTGGACCGACGAGACATGTCTGATGTTAGTCTGTGAGCCCTGACCCCTAGCATTCGGTGAGCCAGAAGTCTTTGAAGAATTAAGTGATGGAACCACATATGCCCCATTTGCTGCGGTCTGGTCTCTGGACCAATGCCAGAAAGTGTGTGTGAGGACTATGAAGTGCAGAGCGCCATGTTTTCACCAGAAGCACCTCACGACTCATTTAATCAGAGGCCAATCACACCGCATCGTATCAGAGTAAAACAGAGTAAAGATGAAATTAGGCTACATGTTTTGCCTGCTCAGGGTCCAAAACACCAACCCTAAACACGCTTAAGAGGGACCATCGTCTTTGTGACCTAAATTAAACCCGACAATTTAAAACGTGCGTCCGCCGCTTCCCACCGTCCACGATGTATGATCGACTGTAAGGGAACGTGAAAGGCATGTAGAACCTTCACTTGCATGTCTAATAACAAAGCCAAACTGACTATTAGAAATCCCATGGTATTGCTATAGTCAGAACATTTATTAAATAGCAGTATATGATTCGGTTGTTTTTTTGCTTAAAAAAAAAAAAAACTAACAAACAAAGAAAACAGATTTTTAGCATACTTCATGAGATGAGGCACTATTGCGAGAAAGAGAGAGAGATCACATCAAAACATTGAGTCACAGCAATATTTCTCTGAGCCATCTGGGGATTCTTTATTTGTGGAGCCATAGAAGAAACAAAGCTTTAGCTAACGTATTGTTGTCCACTCAGAGAGGGATACAAGGACATGGTCCGCAGTTTTTACTTTTTTACTGATGGAATTTGGTGTAAACAAGTGCATCGTTTTTGCACCTCGGGGTGGGGGGGGGGGGTGGAGAAAAAAAAAATGAAATTAAATAAAACTGGCCATTAAAATCTCACATCTGGTCCGAGATTGATGATGTCACTGGCGAGTTGAGAGAGAGAGAGAGAGAGAGAGAAATAGAAGGGATGGGGCCGGGCCAGATTAGACTGAGGGAGGGAGGGAGGGGCTTCAACTATGGGGCAGGCGGCATATTTCACAGTGCTCTGTGCCGGGCTGGTTCCTGTAGGTGCAGTGGAGGCAGGACCACATGGCTGAGGGAGAGACCGGGACGGAGGGCCCACCCATGGCCTGGTAGCCCAGGGCGCTGGGCGGCTGCCCGCCCACCGTACCTGCAGGGAAAGAGGAGGCGGATTCAATCCAGCACAGAGGTAGTCAACAGGGGTGGGGTGCGTGACCACTAGGTGGTCCTCAGAGTTTCTGCAGGGGTAGTCTCAGGCTCTTCTGTCCATCAGCACTACGTCACATAGGCAACTGTGCATAACGTCTGATGCATAGACCCTAGTCTCAAACGTCCGAGAGATACGTGGTTGGTCATCGTGCATGTCAATCAAAATACCTCTCCTGTCAAGTAGGCAGGTGTTGGCAGCAGTGGTGTGAAGGGTAAAGGCTGGCTCTGCGAGACCACTGCAGGGTATTAAGTCTGGTACACAGCGCTGATTAACTGTCAAGATCTGCCTACTTGACAGGAGAGGTATTTTGATTTGCATGTAAGACGACTAACCACAAAACTCAATGACCGGAGTCGGACGTTAAATCTACATTGACGAATCCATTGAGAAACGTAAAAGACATGAGCTGGCTGTTTGCAAGACACGTAGGCTACAATTAATGCTTAAAATAATGGAACTGAAATGAGTAGCGTTCCGGAATTACAGATCCAGACGTCATGCCTGACAATGCTAATAGCCAATGAAAATCGACTCCCTCACTTACGGAAAGTGCTGTCGAGCTTAAACGGGTGTATCAGACGTTCAGCACAGAGTTGGTGATGTGACGTAGTGCTAATGGACGGAAGAGGCTGAGCACCAAACTATTTGATCCCAGAAATATGTCCAAAATTACACAATTTACAAAAACATAACATGCTCAAACATAACTGTCAATCCTCATTTGCATAATTACTACAAAGTGAGATAATGTACTTCCCTGATATTTTTTAGCTCATGAACTTAATTATATTTGGTTAGTTAGTTCATACATACATACACTATAATTATAAACACTATAATATAAATATATGACAAAATAGATTATTTTTATTGTTTTAGCTGGGACGACTTACTGCACAGCTGTTCAATGGTGGCCCACTGTTCAGACTTCTTCCAGGTCTGTGCGAGGTCTTCATTAGATGTTCTCACTGCATCCAGTAGCAGGCCGATGCTTTCCTGCAAAAGCCCCGCAGAAACATCAACCACCCAGTGGACCTCACTAGTTAACAGACTGTAACACTTATCTCCTGTAACAAAGCAAAGCTGTTCAGGTCTGGTTCTCAGTTCCATTGAAAACATCCCATTAGGTCAGTGATTACATCGTAACAATTAAAATTATGTAACCACTTCCAGACTTGGGGAACACGTGGCCATAATCAGATCCGTGGCAAATGCAACCCACAAACGTTATTCGTTTGACTCGAGTGCGTTCATGTGACAAAATGGCCACCGACTTACTTTCAAGGGCATGACCTCATTGGTCACCAGGAAGAGCAGCAGATGGAAGTCAGACATGATATCCAGGAACACCGTGGAACTGCTTTGGGACAGGTACGTGGCTAAACTGTGGAAATCCTACACAGAAGACAAAAGGAAACGTGTTAAAACCACGCACGACTTATCTCTGGCAGTCAGCTGGGTCTAATAGAAGTAGGCTCTACCAAATAGTGATGGAATAAATCCATTCAGGTGGTCTGTTATCATTATGACTAATCACATTTTACAAATGTTACTGCTTCCGTAAGGTATACATTATATCCAAATTAAGTTGCTGCTTCGAAAAGACCAGCAGACAATAATCTGAAGTTATTAGAATTATCAAGGTTGCCTAAACATTTGCATAAAACTGGATATTCATCAGTGGAACAAGTTTACTTGTGTCTCTCCGAGAATATCTCTGTTCTCTATGGGGAAGCGCTGCGTGGACGTGAAGGTGTACTGGGGGTCCTTGGGGAAAGTGGTGGTTATCTGTGGAGATGAGGAGAACATCAGGAGGGTCACGCAGAGAAAAGGGAGATATGTTGGCCGGAATACGGATCTCCTGAACCTGGCCTCTGGTGACGCTGTGTGGTGACGAGGCTGACCGGGACTACTCACGTCTATGATGAGGTACTCCACGGGAAGCGGGCGCGCTAGAAACGTGACGTCGTTCCCAAATTTGTCCTTGTCCTGTTGGGAGCAAGCAGAGGAGCATTGGTGCTTTGAAGCCCATAAAATAAAATAAACTCCCACTCATTATCTTTTTAAGAATTTCTCTAAAGTACTTTCTCAACAGCCTTAGGAGTGCTGAACATTTGCCTGCGTTAGTAGATAGTAGTGTTGGCAGACCCAGTGGGTAAGAGCGGGGAGACAGGTGATCAAAAAAGTCACAGGTTCGAACCCCTTTTACCGCCCAGTGTCCGTGAGCAGGACATCTAACCCTAACATGCTTCTGATAACTGAAAACAACCTATTCATTTGAGTCAGGTGTGTAAAACCATTGAGAAACACTGCATTAAAAAAAAAAGCATGATATAAAGATAATACATAATTACCATAAGAAAACGTGTAGCAATCCTGTCCAGCACTTTGAGCAGCGCTTCTCAACCCTAGTCCTGGGGGACTCACTGCGCTTCACGTTTTATATCCAACACACCTGACTCGTGAATGGGCCCTCGTCAATCCACGCAGAAGTCTCATAAGGACCCATCCAATTGAACCAGGTGTGTTGGAGCAGGGAGACGTCTACAACATGCAGGGCAGTGGGTCCCCCCGGGACCGGGGTTGTAGAAGCGCAGAGCTAGAGAAGCGCTACGTAAACACAGTCCATTTGACCATACTGCCCCTGCAGCTCATTACCTTGTAGAAGACGTCTGGTACGTACTGCTCAGGGCTGGACTCTTTGGCGTAGCCCAGCTCCGGGGCGTCCCGGCAGGGCAGGAGGCACTCGTCTCGCACCAGAGCCATGCACTGGTTGGACACCTGGTACCCCTCAAAGTGTACCTGGTTGTCAGGACCGCCTGTGCACAGGACCCACAATGCACTGGGTGAATAGGGTCTGGTCATGCTCCATTGGGAAGTCGTTGCCTCCTACCTCTGGTTCATTTGGAAACTATTAGACAGCGCTGAACCAATCGGCGTTGCTACAACTGCTTTGGTCGCTTCATCAAGCTCTACCACCATATCGAAACATGCTTGACTTCGTTAACGTCATCTCACTGACCCACCGCCAGCAGGGCGGCTGTGAAAACACCAAGGTGAGCGGGTTTTCCTGACTATAATCTCAGTAAACATTTTGCTGAGCAATAGTCTGGTGAATCCAACCTACAACCAGCCTAAAAGATGAACGGGGTGCGACACCAAAATAAACTTTCACCCCCTACCTCTCCTTCAATCTCAGATGGTATGGCCTTCTAATAGAGACATCCATATTCTAAGTTGTCACCTTACCTGTTGCTACTACGGTGGCAAATTTCGACCCAAAATGGCCGTCTCTGGAGAGTCTACAGGGATTTGCGTGTTGATTCTGGAAGTAGCCTGCTGTGATGCACTCCTCTGCACTCAAGTAGTATGTGTCCTACAACAGAGAGGGAAGATGAAATGTGTTTAAGGCGGGGTCAGTCAATCTCTAACGCTTGCTAATAATACAGCTCAAATTAAAACTATATCCCTCCCTCGACCAAGCCACCTCACACATTGAAACTCATTGTGTAGCAAAGCGTAGTACTATGGATTTGTTGTTGTGAGTGGTGTTTGCCACTTTGTTTATGTTCCTATTTACAGAGCCAAGACTGTGTGGAAGTATCAGATATTTTTGTCAGCACACAGAACAGTAAGATATCGAAATGCGAGGATATATTTGTTGAATTTGACAAAAAGTGTATTAGCTTAGCATTTAGCTTGTAATATCCTCACCTTGTTCCTAGTGTAGCGTACAGTGCCTATCCTCGTGTCCTCCGAGAGCAGGTCAGTGAAGATCCATCCCACCTATAGACCAGAGAACACCAAACATTCTGTTAGAATGAAATGTACTGGCCTGCACATGCTGCTGAAACCAGCTGTAGGCTAGTCACACATACGCAAATTTAAAACTGGGCAGGGGATGAACAAATGTAGAGGGGTCTTTTGTTGAAAGAGACTTTGGTTATTGCGATGTCCAACCTGATAGAACTATACAAATGGAATAAATGGTAAATGGAATGCATTTATATAGCGCTTTTATAAAAAGCGCTTCACAGTATTTTGCCTCACATTCACACGACCGGGAGCAGTAGGGGGGGCAGGGGGTTAGGCATCTTGCTCAAGGATGCTTATAGTTAGGTCAACACCAAGGTTTTAACCCCCAACCTTCCAGCTGGGAGCCCAGCATCCAGACCATCCTGCCCCATATACATATATGTCTAACCAGCCGGTATTGTACAATGTTTCCAATGACAACTATTATGATCCTGGCTTGCTAAGAAAACTGCAGCCAACTGCAGTCCAGTAGGGTCAAACACACAGACAGATTGTCTTCTGGTTAAGGCTGCATACAGCAGTCAAAGCTCACCGGTGTTGAACTACAGGCGAAGTAAAGATGCCGCAGGAAGCAAATGTTTCGTTCGCCCCTTCGCTCGCATAGAATGGAAGTGAATGGAAGGTGAATATTGGCTGCGGTTAATTTCAAGCGTGCATGACCCGTACCCTTAACAAATGTTTTTGTTTTGGTGGGAATCACAAAGCACGCCCCCCTGCCCTTCATGAGTGGATAGCACTGCCATCTACCCCTCCTCCTGCCAGTGGTGTAGTGTGACTGAACAACCTTGCACAGGCCCAGCTTGGCAGCGATCTCCTCCACAGCTGCAGCCTTGGGATCCTCCATTAATTCCAGGCTGTTTTGTGTGGCATTCTGAAACACAGCAAGGCATATTCACACTGGATGATGATGACAACATTGAATTGGAAAATAAAATGAACAAAAACCTCACTCATTTTGGGCAGAACAAGTGCTGCTCTACATAGTGAGAGATGGTTAATGTAGGGTAAGTGATTGTAAGCTAATACACCGTGTCAAATTCAGCGTATGTGTGTGTAATTAAAACACAATAACACACACAATCATGGCTAGTAATTAGTGATGTGGCCATTTCTAATCCAGGTAAACGTATTAAATCTAAAAAAACTAAAATGAATGGTGAATTAACAGCCATTTAACAAAAGATTGATTTTCCTTATCGGCAATTAGAAAGGAAAACCGGACTACCACCGCTCTCGTATCTAGAATAGAAACCGGCCGTCTCCGATCTTCTAATAAAACACGTCACTGCCACAATCGGTGGATGCCACTAACCTGCGGGGGCTCGTAGATGGCCGCCACCTCTGCTCTGATGCCCAGGGGGATGTCTTTGTGCTCGGTGTACTTGCCGTATAAGTAACCCATCCTCTGGCTCCCTGTCTTCCTCCAGAAGTCCAAGAAGCGGTCAGCAATGGTGTGGTTCTCAAACATGATGTTGTCTACGTGCCTGTATTTCTGTGGTAGCGCAAAACACAACCGGGTATGAACCCTGGAATAATCCCAAAAACACTGGACTTTGCATCAAAGGCTTTGTCGCTGTTGGACGAAGTAGCCGCTGGGTTCCAAGACTGCAGTAAATATGGAGTTTTATAATGGCCAAACCTTAAACCTTAAGCTATTTTACCAAATGTGTTGTTGCACTGATGCCATACTGCAGTCAGTAACCCCTGTTAAACCTTAATTTTGGTCAGTCACCAAACATTTTAAGTGTGTTCATTTAAAAAAATATGTTTTTATTAGATTTGATTTGTGATTGTATACAAGCAGTTTTTATCATTTAAAGTTCAGTTATGGCTTTCTCTCCCATTCAATTAGGTCTTCCTAATAACTGCCTGTTAGCCAAGATGGCTGCCGGGTGGCTGGACTTGCCTATAAGGACTTTAGTGTGACAGGCACACACTGTGGCCACATACTTGTCTGTTAAGCGTGATGGCACTGGGCTGGCATTTGGTGCAGATGCCCTCTGGCCAAGGAGGGTGACCCTCACAGCCTGACTTAATCTTACAGCTGATGTTCTCCAGGGCTGCAAACTTCCCTCTGTAGAGGGCAAGCAGGAAAGAAATAAAGTATTTAGTGATTTCATCATTAGTGCATTAGAATAAAAAAAAAATGTAACCAATCAACACAAAGAAAATACAATCGCCGTTATTTATGTAACATCAATCAGTAGTCTCTTACTTGTCTGATCCGCCAGTTAGCTTGCGAATGTAGGCGTGGAATGACATCTGTTTGACCGGTGGGTCTAGATGGTTTAGGTAGTCTTCGTCAAAAGGCTGCGAAACAAACGAAAGTTAAAAAAAAAACGATTCCATCAATAAAACACACCATTTAATGAGACATTATGTTAGTATGGAGCAATTCAAACAAAAACACTTACCTCTAACGGTACACAGTGCACACACTTCCCAAGGGAACCATGCCGACATCTGCGACAAGAATCAGAGTTAGTGGCTCCAGTCGATATGGAAAATAAATATATTTTGGTATATAAATCACGATTTGAAGAAAGAAAAAAATGTATGAAAAAAAAAAGAATTGAAACTGTGAAACAAATTAACAGTGAAAACACCGTCAGCTGTGAAATGTCCCTTAATACTTGAAAGCATTCAGAACAAATAAAAAAAAGAATCTCCTGGCAATTGTAGTGTCTCTAAAACACTGAATATTAGTCACTTTCCTCACTGTAAGGCCCCGATCACACAGAGATGTGCTGCCTGTGCCAAAGAGAACGGCTGCCTGGGCCAACTGTCACGTTGACGAACAGCGCGACTTTTGTGTGCGTCTAAAAAATGCAACAATTTTTTTTTTAAAAAGACGCCATACAAAAGCGCACGCCAGTCTCGTCCTACCATACGCAAAACAATGGTTTTGCTAGCGACGTGTCTCAGTGTGCTCGGGCCCTAATTCGTTGGTGCTTACAACTGGGGATCCTTGTTTCTGTAGATCTTGCCGTCTTGCTTGGCCAGGTACTGGTCTATCTCATCCTCCTGTATCTGACTGGATGCCGAGTGGGACCGAGGGATCAGCGAAGACGCCGAGGAGGATGCTGCTGAGGAGGAGGAGGAGGAGGATGTGGACGGGAAGGAGGAGGTGGAGGGGAGCGATGAGGACAAGTGAGGCGTGGCCGTGTCCATGACTTCACCCGAGGAGCCGGAGGGATACAGGAACAGCATGTCGCCGTGCCTTCCCAGAGAGATGAGAGCAGAATTCAATAAATGTGTTGCAAACTAAAAAAAATTAAGACTTGATCATTTTCGACCATAACCTAAATAAAGTCTGTTAGATTAAACAGCTTTTACCTTTTGTATGCTTGTAGAGTTTAAATAAGCCATATTTTGCCCAAGTTGCATTTGCTACTATATAGCCCACATATAGTCACATAACGCAAAATGTTCACCTTTTTTTTTGGTGTATAATGGATTAAAAAGGTTACAGTAAGTGGCTGTGTTTTCCAGGGTGATCTCCATCCATCTAGACCAATATATATTTATATATTTCTCTACTAGAGTTCAGTAGTGTGCCAGGAGTAGCAGCATCTCAACAGATCTGTGACTGTGTCCGTACCTGGTTGGCCTTCAAATATATCCTACATACTGCTTTATTAAAATACTTTTTAATTTAGCTACAACAATTACATTTCTAAATTAACAGGCATGTTTTTTCTTCATGTATGTAAATGTTCTAAAAATGCTTCCAAAGTCACAGGATGTACATTGTTGAAAATGGAAGACCAAAATATCAAATGGTAAACTGCACTGCATGTAATTTTGTGCGGTGTAAAGCACATTAACAGTAGCACAGACACGTGTATATTAGGGGTGCACAATATATCAATTAAGTATCGTTATCGCAATATCACATTGAAAATGTTGCAGGAAGTGCAATATTTAGTTTACATTGGCTGTTTGGCTTGGCTGTGCTTGATTTATACAGAAAAACAAGGTGTGAATGAGGAAGCTAATGACATAATAGAGATCGAAGAGGAAACATTAGTGGCCAATAAGAATGCCTCTTCGGTAGCTTGGAATTTTGGAATGTTATGAATATATTTTGATGCATTTTCCCATAACCTCTGTGTTTTTACTAATGTTTAAAAATATCAATATTGCAATTTTCATGATCAACATTGCAGTATCACATTTTATCAACATCTTGCACCCCTACTGTATACACTGATAAAATATAAAATAAAATAAAAAGATTTGTATCCGCTTTGGAGAGAAAGTTTGCAAATCTCAGAATTCAGTGCCGGATATCGGCGGATTAATGTGGATGACAGTCCAGATATAAAATATGCAGGGTCAATATGGGCTGGGCCTAAATCACTGTTAAATGACTCACTTGATCTTCAGCAGACCGAGGGTCTTGTTCTGGGACAGGACCTCGTCCGTCTTGTTGCGGTTCAGGTAGATGGAGAAGCCATTTGAGTTAAACCCAAACTCTTCGCCCACCTGAGATGAGACAGTAGAGGAACACCGGGTAAGGTGATGCCACCTACAACTCTTCGCCCAATTAGGAATCTCCCTCCACACGATTTTCAGTCCAAACTAGGGCTGGCCCCAAATATTTGATTATTCGGGTATGCAAATACTAGTTCGGAAATACCATCAAGTATTCGAAACCTGTAAAAATAGAATTTGGGACAGCCCTATTGCACACGGAAAATAAATACATATTCGGAGTAAAAGAGTAGCATGATAAATCTGAGACAGCAAACAAGGTTCTAGAGGCAGGGCACACCAAACATAAATGTCATTTTTATTATACCACCATCTACCATTCATTGTACCTGCCCATTCTTGGTCAGGATCATATGAATGGGAACCTACTAGCCAAGCTAACTTTATTAATAAGGTTATGAGAACATGCAAACGCTAATCAGTTTGGACACGTTGACCCAGGAGCTCATAAGGTCATTCAAAAGCAAGCCTCAATCTCAGAGCTATTTAAGAGCACTCAGATTTGGCCAGGAGTGTGTCCTGTGGCGTTTCCACATTAGCATCAGTAAAACATAAGGGTTGTGTGTTGTGTATACCCACTGCCCAGTATGTATAGAGAGATTATATAAAGCCACCTGTAACTAATTCAACATTTATTAGCGAGCTAAATTCAACAACATCAATGTGGATGTAAATTGCGCTTAAATATTATTGCCTGGTAAATATCATTTTAAAGAACTACTGTGGAAACACTGATCATAACTGTGCTGACATTATCCAGTGATGCTATTTTTTTCATGTTCATGTTCTGAAACAATTTATTATAAATAATGTATTCGTTGCTATGCGTACGTCAGTTGCAATGCATGAAATACACACGGCATCTCGTTATCCGGTGCGTGATTGATTAGTGATATAATTTTGTACATCACAAGGTTAAGAAAAACCTCCTGCACTCGTGTTTGAAAAACTGTCAAATGCTTGTTCTGGATTATCTGAAGATTGTCTAATTCACCTGCAAATTATTTCCTGGACTCCTAATCACATCACCAGGCAGACAAACAATGACGCTCTCATTCACTCTTAATAATAAAGTGCAGTAAGTGCCAATACACATTTTGCCCAGTATCTCTTTGCGGTCCGCTAGCTTCCTGCTCTGCAAATGAAATCTGCCGTTTCTACACAGGCCTGACTCTCTCTATGGGAACACAAACAAAGTGGTGCAGACCGCACCACCCCAGCCTATGACAATGCTTGTCTAATATAAATGGTAAAGTCAGCTATTGCAAGCTAAATGTAAGTTAATACGCTTTTGTGAAATTCAACAAATATCTTCTTGCATTTTGCATGTTCACCATTCTCTGTATGTGCTGAATAAATAATCCGATACTTCTACACAGGCCTGGCTCTGCAAGTAGCAACATAAACAAAGAGGTGAACGCCGCTTGTATTAACAAAGCCGTAGCGCTACACTTTGCTTCACAATTCATTTCGACGTGTGATCCGCTGCCACGGAGGACCGCGGAGCGATACGGTTTCGATGTGACCTTGACCTAGTTAGCAAGAACGACTGACTATACTTTTAAGGGGGATTAGGGGCAATTAAGAGAGCACCCTATGGTATTGAAAGGAAAGGTGTTTTTGTTTTGATGAGTTTAAAATCGCAACCACGTTTCTCCAGCATCGCCAACTCCACCTTTATTCTCCTCATCACCACTAGCAGAGGAGTCATTAACTGCTGATCTGTAAGCAACACCAGCCTGCTTTATAAGAGACACATGCATTTTTGATAAGAAGGTGCTGCTGCAATATAGTGCAGTATTGCACTGGCATGCAGAATGCAGTGGCGTGACTGCATTCTGATGCCGGCGCTGATTTAACATGGGCCAAAGCTGAAGCTGGGGCCCTCACCCCCTACCTGGCAAAGCGACTGTGAGACTATATTTAACAAATGGTCAAAGCGGTGCATGCACATGTGCCAGACTGAACACAAGCTGTCTATCAAGGCAATCACAATGGCCATAGGGGAGCATAGCATTGCTGTGTGCAACTCTACTTCTTTCTGCAGGGCGTCATGCATAAATGAACAAACAGGCACCGGCAAAGTCCTGGGAACCGCAGGAGCACACGCTGTGTGGTGTTTGTGTGTGTTTGCAACGCAGGCCTGAAACAGGTATGCCCTTCGCTGTACTAGGCTAAACAGCAGTGAAACACCTGCTAAATAATGAATTACCCCACGTTAAGCCTGTGTAATGTTTACAATGCAGTTTAGTTACTGCTGGAAACGTACCTTCTTTATAAATGAAGCAGCAGTCTCTCTCTTGGTAGAAGCGATTTTCTTCATCCCATCTGGAGATTGTACCCTGATGATCTGGGAGAAATTGATTAATGATTAGACACTACAAATAAATCAGTATTAACTATGCAATATGCTTGTGATATGGATTTTACTGTGAACGTAGGTACTTTAGCTGTATAAAATAGCTATACCGCATACATAGCGACACGACTGTAATCTTAAAAATTTAATGTGGGACTATAGTAATAATGTTATTCCAGCGGTGGTGTCAACATTGTGTCAACGTTGACCGTAAGATGTAATTTTTGCTTCTGATCGACCCTACTACCAGTCAGGTGACTTCGGGTTGTTATGTCAATTCTAAATAATTTGCAGATAAATTGGCTGACGACCAATGTCAACATAGCGTTACCACTTTGACACCAAGTCAACATAGGACCTTTTCGCAATTTTGCTTTGAAAAACACAAGACCAACTTGGCCGATTGGGTGGTGAAATAGCCAACAGTAGTTGGAACCGTTTAGCAATTTATTAAGTCCTGTCATTAACCACCAGTTGTTCTTTTCATTCGAGTCTCCCAAGTGAGCTAAGAAGCTAACGTTAGCCGGCTATCTTTTTAAACAGGCCCAGTCATTCTTCAGCTGGCGTTAGCTTAGCGGTACAGTAGCTAGCTGTTAGCCACCAAGCCAATTTTGCTGCCTCATCACTCCGGACTTGCTAAGGCACAACAGCTGAATGCGAATCCTCACCAACAGTAACACAAAATACAATCATACTTACGATAACATCTGCCATATTTCTCGGGCTTCTCTTCCCGATATAAATCTATAATGGCAGTTAAAAATTGTTCAAAGCAACGTTACTGTCTAGAGAGTGACAACGAAACTCCATCCCACAACTCAAACACCGGGTGTCGCAAATATTAGTGTCCGACGCTACTACTGTGCTCAAGTGGTCCTACGCTGAGTTCTTCACGGCTGAAACATAGGCTACTTTGGTATAAATATAAACGTGTTCCCTCAAATAATCTTTTGCAGTACAGGACATGGTAATTAAATAGAATATAGAATTAGTGTGGAGAAAGACAATAACCCATTTTATTTAATTTTTAGACTACAAATATCAAATGTTTTACAAATAAATGCAAGACAAAATGTATGCAGTGTAGGCTACAATGACAAATGAAAAAAGGAAAATATGCACAATGCATAAAAATAAATAATAAAGAAATAAACGCATGTTCTTATATAATAAAACAATGAGAAAAATACCATGTATAAAGTACACCAGAAATTACATTTCCATATTAATAGGAGAAAATGAAAATACAAAACGAGAGTGATTTTCAATGTCATTTCCAGCACAAAGGAACAGATTGATCACAGATAAAATAATGTTAAATAAAATGATGCCTCCTCATATGGGCCTTTGTAGTCAAATTGAAATAAAAAACAAGAATCAGCTCTTACCGACCTAAGATGAAAACATTTAAATCCCCATCAAAATAAAAACACCCCACCCTTCAGTGCCATAGGGTGCACCTTTAGAATCTCCACCCCACACATGGGAAACGCATTGCCAAGACTAGGACATTGTTATGCAGTGCGTTCTGCACCGCGTTCTGTGCAAGGGCCGTGTAGCAACCGGACTAGCCGACTGTGAGGAGATTCCCTGAATTTGACAAAAAGTGAATTATCTTACAATCGCTGACTATACCTTTAAATCAAATATAAAATGCAGCAACTGCAATGACCGTTGTTCATCCTGTAGATGGTGCTATTCCTACAGTTACTTTAGCGGTTAAAATCCTCTTTAAATTATAATACAAACAAAATTAAAATATTTAAAACATGCCATATGCAAGAATATGTCTAACTATATATGTGAATTTTATGTATATATTATATAATAACATTTAATGTAACTTGTTCTAGATAGTGTTCAGGCAAATATGATCTCCTTATCAATGTGTAGAGACAGCTAGTAATTTAATATTATTTAATAATGTATATTACACACGTATTCCTGAGAATACTTACACAGTCACAGTCACTGCATATTGTACGAAGTCTACAAAATTAAATCAATTAAAGATTTGCATGTCTTATGAAAGTGTATATAGTAGCCTATATTGTACAATGGGTAATGTTAGATTGTTTACCACTTATGGATGAGGCCAATTGAAACGAAAGCAATGGGAATATAGGACAAGTTAATTGAAATATTACACTTGGCAATGGCTCATATCCAATCTATACAGAACTGAGATGTTATATTTTTTATGTTCGGAATTGATGGAAATACCCCCTAAAATGGCAAAAGAGGCATCTAAGCACGTGGGATAAGGACCCCCTCCTTCCCCATCTCATGGGTTTGTTACGTGGCCTCATTTTGAGGCTGCCTTGATTCATGTTTGGTCCACGCAAAGAAACAGAAAGAAAGAGAGGCAAGCAGAATAGTGCACATGTAAAATGGGAGAAGAGATCATTTGCTGTCTATTTTAACAGTGCATGTATGATTTAAGAAAGAACAGTGGGAAATTATGTTCTACACCCAAGCAGAGGATACATGTGAACACTAGAAACAGCAATACTCTCAAATGGTTGAATAGTTTTTGTGTGTGAGTATGGTTTCTTTTTTATAACATTATTATTATTATTATTATTATTATTATTATTATTATTATTAGTGAGTGAGTCTGAGAATATCTTTTTATTACATTATAATTTTTGTTTTGGTTTTTTGTTACAGTTCATTTTTGTTGTTGTTTAGGCAACAGACCCATTTAGAAGAAGAACACAAATAAGATATAATAAAACCCAGGTAGAAGGGCCAGAGGCAAATGTTGGGGAGTGCATGGTGTCCCCAAAGGGCCCAAGAAGGGCTCAGATGATGCCGTACTGGGCCAGCTCATGCAGCTCCAGGTGATTGAAGGCCTCCCATGGGCAGATGACAGTGATGTCTAATGAGAAAACAACAGATTTGGTTTTGTATTTGTTAGATCACAGGAGATCCCTACAACTGTAATATTCAGAACATAATAGTATTTCTTAAACAACTATACATACCAGCATGATGCTGGTTAGTGATAATTCCAACACACTACATATATAAACCTAACAAAGTAGTAAACTTACCTGTGCCTAAGCCCTCCATTCCAGGAATGTCATCACCAAATCTGTAAAATTATTACAGAAATACTGTATATGAAACTCACTGGAATTACCCTCGTCCCCCGTGGATTCTCATTGGATAGCACTGTTCTCTACTCCTCCCCTACCACACACTATACGAGTGTCAAGAGTGCACGTTTAACAATATAAATACACATCATGTTTTCTTATAATGTAAATAAAAATGTTAAATACAGTATGAACCATAGGTGTAGATTTTGTTTGAACATTGGGGGGAACATATAAATAGGACCCCAAAAATGTTTGAGAATAAAACAGTTTTCTGTATTTTGGTGAATTTTTATGGAAATATTTGTGCCTTTTCTGTGTGAACGTATAGTGGAAATATATTTTTACTTAAAGGAAAACATTTAATACAGGAACTCTGGCACAATTAAAAATCTATGAAAACTCTTGCAGTAAGGGTTATCTAACTATGTATTTCTCAATGTCTCCGGTAAAGGCCTATTTCATATGTTTCAACATAGGCCTGATGTAACCTACTCTTCTGTCCTCTTTGGGGGAAGTAAATATGCACGTGACATATTCATGCCAGTGGTCAATTCATTCATTGTAAGAAATGTATTAACCCCAGGACTTTAATTGCTCATTTGCGCATGTTTAAAATGTTCTGCGTATTCAAAACATCTGTGTTTTGGGATAATCTCTAGGCTAAACTATAGCTGGCATAAAACAATAATAGCCTCCAACACGTTTTGGCAACATTTTGGACATAACCTATTTTACTACAGCTGGGCGGCCCCAGTGGGGGGGACAAATACACTTTTTTTTTTTATATATTGAGGGAAACGCATCTCTTACATCTCCCTTGGAATCTACGCCTATGGTATGACCTACTGTATATGCTTACCCCTGGATGCCCTTCTTTGGTGGTTTGCTTTTGAACTGACGCGTCTGCCTCTGTTTGAACTTGGGGGGGCCCTTACGTGGGGTGGCGGGGCCTCCAGTAACACGGGTAGCTGACTTGATTTCGGCTTTCTGTGGCTCGAGGTTCATTTTTGCTTATGTGACTGTGCACAGGTTACTGGCTTTTCAAGCACTTCCCCAAAGTTTTGTCGTCTCTTAATAATGACTTTTTAGTCTGGGAAAGAGAGGGAGAATTTTAGAAAAACTCTTTTCTTATCACATTAGCTTTGTAATGCAGTATTTGAATGTTCATTTTGCAGCATTGGCCTGTCTTACTGATCTGACACTGGAGAATTTGATATTAAAGGTATACTAAGACTTGCACTTCTGGTTGAAACAAGTGTCAAATTAACTATGTTATTGTTTTTGATTATAAAAGTTATTGGACTCTGAGTGTTCTTCTCCAACTCTCCTCCAATAACCTGTGTTTCAATCATAATGCAATCAATGACTATATGTATGCAACATTTATTTTTGGTGGGGGGGGGGAGGGGGTGGGGGGGTTATACAAAGCGTTATACAAAGTGGTACAAAATGTTTTGGTCTGAGATGCTGCCATGCTGGTGTGCTTAATGTCACATCTAGTGGTAACATGTGGTATCGACCCTGAGAGACTCTGACTAGAACCGTCTACAAGCATGACCCAATTTCTATAATCCTTGGCTCAAGTTAATAGGTGTTGCCCTGCCCTAGCCATCTGCTCACGTGACAGTTAATCTTGTTAGAATGAGAACATCACAGCAGAAATGCTGTGTATGCACTGAGGGTCTACGATCAATATTCTCTGAGTGACCTCTGACAATGACATTCATGCATTCATTGCTATTTCCTATCATTTGGTCGACTGGTAATCTATTTTCAGAGTTTAGAGTTTTCAAATAACCTAAAGATATGCAAAAAGTTATTAAAAAGCCAGTTTCCGCTAAATGAAACATAGATAACCTATCAACAAATGAAAGATATCAAGTCCTTATAGTGTCTTGTATTTCCAAATCAACACAATAAAAGATAGCTTTTTTTAACACAAGTTAGTTGTGTTACTAATGAACTAAAAGAAAATCAAAATAGGTCCTGCATACATTTCATGATAAAACTAAACAAATTACTGTTTAACTCCAATGAAGGGTGCATTTGTTCTTGCTATAAAACACACATTTCATTTATTATTATTGCACATAAACTATTTTCTTTGTAAATCTCTCCCTGCTGGTCTTGTCCTTTGTATGCTAATTGAAAGGAAACTGTTTTGCCATGATTACTTACTTGTCATTATTGACCCTTGTTTATTTACTTGAATAAAACAATTAAAGTTTACTCTGTATATATAATATCAGGACAAATATAGCCATGCTACTATACAAATCTGCTTCAATGCTCACCCAGACTGTAACTCAAGTAATGCATTAGAAGAGAAAGTCCCTCAAATGGTTAGCCTACATATTTTGACCACCAGCATGGGGTTCTGCTTGATATGGCTGAGCTATTGTACAGTTTACTCTGTCTATATAATATCAGGACAAATATAAGCCTTTCTTTAGTTTAGTTTATAATCCAATTAACTCAAATATAGTAATAATAATACAAATACATTTTTAAAAAATAATAATAAATACTAAATACTCACTGGCTGTTGGACGAAGGCCAGTCAAACAAGTATAGGAGCGCAGCACAGATTTCAGATGTGTGGGTATCTATAAATTTGCTATGAAAGCTAAATTAGGTTTTAAGAGTCCTTTTATGCCAAGCCCCTCATAAGATTATCAACGCACCTCCTACCAAGTCATCTCCAATGGCAGCAATGGTTCACATGGCACACATAACATGGGAATGGGCGGGTTTTGTGTTAGTGTGTGTGTGTGTGTGTTTGGTAGCTGTTGAGGGGTTGAGGGGTTGAGAGAGAGTTAAAATACAATTACCCTATTACAGTACATTATGTTAGATGTAATATCTTATAAATATAATACGCTAATAACAGCTATAATAACAACTATTTAATTTCAGCATGGCAGTGTTCAATATTATTCATTTACAAATATATATTTGTGCAACATTACAAATATCAGAAGAAATGTTAAAATATATTTTCTTCCTCAGAAACATTCTACAAGGCATGTATGTGTTTCATTTTTGCTAAATTATTAATGTTTTCAAGGAAGACTATTTGATCAAACATCACAATGTGATATAATAGGATACATGAATAAAGAAGCTCCCTGAAACATCTGATTATGAAAAAGTATAAGCTCTTCTTCACAGAATGTCAACCAACCCCCCATCCCCCAAATCTCTCAAAAGCCCTAATGATTAAAATGAAAGTGGCATTGTAGCCTAATTCCACACAGCCGGCTCTCTACTACAAGGTCTTGTTCATTTGACTCTGAGATTATCCGCCAACATCATCTAATTGACATCCAATCACTTGGTGTCATATGCTACTGGATCTACATCTGGATCTCAAACTACATCTAGTAGTGTAAAAATACACTTATTTTGTTTATGACAAGCTGCTCTTAGCTTTCAGCCTTTCATTATTCTGTTATATGTTCATTTTGACACATAATGATTGCATTGAAAGGGCTAGGCTACCTCTTATTATGTTGGCCAATAATCTACCACTTTGGTTGTGCTAAATAAAAAGTTTTGACCTGTTTTCTCCCAAAACAGCGAGCATGCCTTTTTCTGCATTTTTGTAGTCACTCAATCACAAATTCATAAACACTGTCCCCCCCCAAAAATAAAGAATATACATTTCTAAAATAAATAGGTCTAAAAACAATTGTAAAACCTGTCAAAATAACATTATAAAATGTATGTTATTTTGACAGATTAAAAATAATATCTCAATGCCTAAAAAAGCATCGAAGGATCTGCCTAACCCACATGTCAAATATGTTTCTTTAAATATTCAGCCTTTACACTGCAAGCAAGCATAATTAATTGTATTTATTCCCACACAAGATACACAACCAGGGAGAAAATTATGCCAGTTAGAATGAAACATTGCACGATGCCATAGTAACACCAGCACAAATCTCGAGACAATGGTCACATGGAAAACACTAGCTTAAGTATATATAATACTGTAAGTGGCGTGAGCTACCAGATCAACCAGCCGTATAGCACAGTCAGCAGTAGCATGTACTGGAGCGTTAGGCTGTACAAGTTGTTGCTGATTTGATTCATTTGTAGCAAAGAAGATCACAATTTTAATATAGCAGTAAACAATTTTCTCTGTAAAAGTATATAGTGGAGGAATTATGTCCTGGGCATGGAATGACAAAACACTCCCTCTGTGTGTGTGTGTGTGTTGTAAGACAAGCTCAAGGGCTTTGTTTACATTGCTGGGTGGTAGTTTAGCTTTGTAAAGGTGTGGCACATGGAGCAATTGTTTTGGTCTCAAAGGCTTGTGCGCTTAGTGTGACATCTAGTGGCATAAAGTCATATTGAGTTACTTTAATGGAGAAATTAATGTTACTCATTGTGGACTGATTAAAGTATATATGTTATTCAGCTACATTTAAGTTTTGGTTATTTACTATACACACCAAAGCAGGTTTGGCAGGTTGGTTTTAGTTTGATTTAATGTTAAATAATAATAATAAAAAGCTACTGTGTATATAACCGTTCAAAAAGGAGTTGCAGCTCAAAGCGCTCAAAGAACAAATAATTTTAAAATAATAAAAAACATGTTTTTATTTTAAAAATATATTTGAGCCTTAGCCATAAAGGAATTATTTTTTCTTCTCATGCCTAATATCTGGGGACAGAATGCAGGCTAGTGAATAGAACATAAAAATGGCCTAAATATTATGTGTATCTGATGCCACCTGCTGGATTTCTACAGAAATATCAGTATAAGTAAAATACATAAAAAAGTATATGGTGCATTTAACGGACATACTTTAAAATAAATTATTTTTAAAAAATGTTACATTAAATACATTAATAAATAATAAAACCAAATCTACTTCCCTTCAAAATTGCATTCATGCTGCTGTGTAAAAACTATTTGCTGTGTCAAATGCATTCAGTACACATTGTCAAAAACTAATATAAAGACTGCTTATTCACCCTCACAATCAGTCCACACACTGAAATCCAAGCCATTAAGGCATATGATGTTAGAATGAGCATTCGGTCTAGCCTATAGTGAGACTAGAAGCCAGCTATTGACCCTGTGGGTGAGTCTTGAGGTATCATAGGCCTACATCCAATTCACGCCCTTCCTTTCTTTCAAACCTCTCTGATTTAGTGTCTCGATGGTGCTCCTCTGGAGTCAATGCTACAATCCCCAGGGGCGGAGCTATATTTATGAGTCACTCCTAATTAATAGGGTACACCCACTAACAGTGAAACCCTCAGGTTTGGGTTTTTTCCAAGAGCCTGATCTCCATCTTCAGATAGGTCTTAAGGTTCTCATCCAGGACATTCTCCTCGATGGCAGCCAGCGCCCGGTCACCTCCGTCGCGGTAATACGCCAGGAGCTGCTCCGCGTGTTCGATCCACACGCAGTTGTGACAGCCGCTCATGCAGCAGTGGGTGGGGGGTGCAGGGGGCGGGCCCTGGTCCGGGCACAGAGGCGAGGCAGAGGCGGGAATAGCCAGACTAAACTCCTTGCGCGCAGTGATCTCCGGCGATGGTGAACTACTGACCACTGTCGACGGGGCAGCAAAGTCCTTTTCATCACAGAGGCTTCGGATGATCCCGCCATGCAAAGGACAATGACATAACAAGTGTCTCAAGTGGTATGAAGAAAACACGCACAGCTAAAAAACATAAAATAGAATGAAGTGAAGATGGGTTAGATAGGCATAACATTCTGAGTTGACAGTATGCAGCTATATTTATTTATAGTTTGAATGCGGACACAATGTGTTTATTTGCGAAAAGGTTACATCATGTCAGTCTCCTGGATTACTTTCTAGGACACTGATGCTAGTGTTGGACCTAGATAGCTACTTCTATGCGTTAAACCCATATCAAACCCATATAATTCTATGGAACAAACCCACCTTTTGTAAAGACAAAGACGGCCTCACGACCATGGGACTGACGCGCAACATACTGATGTTTCTCCTTTACAAATGTGTAGATTTCATTTCGTTTTTTTCCTTTGACTTTGAATATAGCTTATAGCACGAGAAGTCTTGTTAAAAACCAGCCATGTTTTGGTGAACTACGACCCTTACGTGACAAAAAACAGAAAGCTCGATTGGCCGAGACAAGTATGTGATGACCAATAGAATACAGGCATGTCTATTCTCTAAGCCAATTGAAACTGTGACATTTGCGTGGACATTATCAGCTTGCATTTGCAATACATGGCCGCAAGATGGAGACATTCTACGTAAATATATTTTTCAATAATGCAGGCTATTCATAATAGGTACAGTAATACTGCAAGAACTCGTCTTTGTTTATAAATGTGGCCATAGTTACAGTAATCTAAAGTGTATAACGTGTTTAGTGTGTTGTAAAATGACAATAGTTTGCTTTGTAGGCTTGCTTTGTTCTTCTTTCTGTATTCTGTATACCTTTTGGAGATTTATTCCATTACGTCTTCATGGTTACCATTAATCTCTGTTTTCCCAATGCATCATTTTTTGACCTACAGTTACAGTAGCTATGGTGCATATATTCATTTATATAGTTTTCTTATATTTTATGTAGTTTTTAAGTTTTTCTTCTATTTGAGGATTGAATGATAAAACATCATGATGAATATAGGAATGTGTATTGTTATACAAATTACAGTTGTATCTAAGATACAATAGCTCAGCCATATCAAGCAGAATCTCATATGCTGGTGTTAGATGGTCAAAATATGTAGGCTAACCATTTGAGGGACTTTCTCTTCTAATACATTAATTGAGTTACAGTCTGGGTGAGCATTAAAGCAGATTTGTATAGTAGCATGGCTTTATTTGTGCTTGCTCATGTGTGAAATTAAATCGATTGCACCTTTTGCACCAATTATTTCTATAATAAATTATATTATTATCTATTGTGCTGGGCCATAAAAATGCTACTAATTATTTTACACAGTCAATAATGAAAAATGTGTGTGTGTGCTCCAGTGAGTGTCTGTGCCTTTATTGACATGTGTCTGCATGAATGTATGGTTAAGCTCCCCATGGAGCTATATGTTTGCAAGCTATCTCCATGGAAACACAGCAGGTGCTTGACTAAGCATGAGATATAGGTGTGTGGGGCATGGTTATACGCCTTGGGACACTGTAGAGCAAGACTGCTTTAGTCACAGCAGTGATACAGAGAGAAAGAGCCATGTTCTCCAATCCAAACCATACTGTTGTTACACATCAAACTGCAGAAGAACTGATAACATTCATATACAGACTAGTCACGTTTATTTGCTCAGTGCTTAATCGCCTCAAAGCCTACATTTCAGACAGGAAATATAAGACATCCATAAACGATAAACCTTGGGAAGTGGCTCAGAATCTTTCTGATGAATGAGTAAAGTAATCTCTAGAATCTACAGTAGTGGCGTACACTAATATATGACTCTATTACATAGTTTTATCATTGGGTGTAACCCGTGTTAGGGTTTTCCACTATAGGCAAGACCGACTGTAAAATGTGCCTGTATAGGGATGGCAGTGACTAATGTCATGGAAATAAGTCTTATTGTGAACACTATGGGTGGACACTGCCTTGCAAACTAAAAATAACCCCATAATTTGATAACCACATTTACAATGTTGAATTACATTAAAAGCATCTTCCTTTCATACACTATACAGATGCATAGCTACATTTCAGTCAAAATTATATATTCACATTTCCTCAAACATGGTGCCAGTAATTCAAGGAAGGGTTATTCATTCTCAAATCAAACAATATTCTTCCGCGGTGCCGCCCCACACATCGAAACACATTGTGAAGCAAAGAGTAGCAGGCTACTACGACTTTGTTTATGTGAGCTGTGTTCCTCACTTTGTTTATGTGAGCGGTGTTCCTCACTTTGTTTATGTGAGCTGTGTT
>JAODLL010063152.1:0-17634 GCA_026546735.1 Forbesichthys agassizii
AACTTGTGGTGTTGCCCCCCCCCCCCCCCCCCCCCGACTAAGGCCCACGCCCAAGCAGCCACGTAAGCAGAGGCCTGTAAACCTTTGCCACAAAGGGTCACACCTTGGCCCTTTATTAACCAGATATATTAGAGGATAACTCACATCCCATCCATCCATCGTGTCTTTCAACCAAAAGGAAAACACATTGACAACTTAAGTATCAACAGCTGTCTACCACTGGTACCACATCCCCACAACTCCTGAAACGCTTGTTATTTTAAACTGATAGAACTGCCGATGTTCATAGCTTTGTTTATAGTGGTAAGACAAAAAGCAGACTTTCCAATACTAACAGTCATTAAAAGATTTGTGAACATTTGATCAGGTTATGCTATATGTATCTCCTGAAGTCATACTGTACCTGCCTATCTCACCCTTCAACCCCGTGATATTGCATAGGGGCCGATATATACTTATACTTAATACTTAATTGTTTCCCCCTCTGAACGCTTACCGGGGGCTTTGTGCATTAACATCCTGTGTGTTTGTTTGCCGGAGAGGAAAGTGCACTCTTGCATCTGCGCGTTAAACACAGTGTAGGGACAAAGTGCCGTGTGCCGTCTCCACCTCTCCGTCTCTCTGCGGCGCGGCACGGAGCGGGGAGGAGACCGGAACCTCCAACCGATTTCACCATCTGCGGGAGAACGGTGGCAGCCGGGCTGGTGATTGACCCCTTTAATTGATGCGGCTTTAATTATGATAATTGCCTGCCAGAGTTGCTGTTGTTTGGCTTTCCCTCTAAACCCCCCCCGCCCTTCTTTCACTGGCGTTTCTGCATCCTGGCAGTAGGCAGTGCAGGTGTCCTACAGATGTATGCTTGTCAGCTGGTAATCAGCAGCCACCTCTGCACCACTCTTGTGACATGTGCAGAATGTGTTAGCGGCACTAAGAGATGACATTATAATCCTTTGCTGGCTGCCGCAGACGCATTTTACACAGTGAAGAAAAACATGCCTTTTTTTAGGCTATAGATTTGAACATATTTGTTATCATATATCATGTTATCATTTGTAATCATCCATGGAACCGGCTACACTAGGCGTGAGTGCAAGGCGTTGATTTGAGCGTATACGCTGCAGAGATCCGTTCTACATGCAGAAATATAGAACAGTAGATAATACACCTCACGTATATTTCTTTATGTGAGATGTATGCGCCACGTTTACATAGAAATTAGTCATAAACTGTGCCTATGCCAAACTATCGGTAAACAGACAATGACTTGACCTTGCAGGTGTAAAACATTGTTTAATTAAAGTGTGACAGTATTACAGGCTTCAGATGAGAGAGATTAATATAGGGACACTGCTCAATTGATCGCTGGGGGACACTATCAAGCACCTGTACGTACCCACCCACCCATAACACCCCACTGTTCCTAAACTGCTGCTCTACACGCTTGGGTTGAATATTGGGGTTCTGCTAGCCCTATGAAGCTATCGCTGTTGTGTGGACCTTCCACTAAAGTACACACTTAAAACATGTCTCTATCTTTTCAGAGATGACCGTGCACTGGTACTGTATGCACACACCATTTCTCTAGAGAGATCATGTGCTGGAGGTGAACCCTCCTGGTTTCACCAGCACGGGTGGCCAAAAGCAGTGAGTAAAATGGGTTTTGACAGATAAACAAACAAAAAGACACACACACACACACACACAAACAGAGTGGCCACCAGCGGCTCTGCACAAAGTTTCCCTTCAAAGACTCCCCTTAGGATAGACTGTGCACAAACATAATCCGAATCATTCTTTTGAAGTGCACACTTGAAAATGTCTTTTGGACCGATGGCTGGAAGTGACATCCCAAGCCCCTGGGGTTGGGGGGGAAGGGTGGTTGGAGAGCAGAAGAGCGTCTTGGCTGCCTCGAGGTGAAGATTGTGCACCTGGTGGTCCTTCCTGCCATCCAGACATCCAGGCTACACGCACTACAGCAACACTAGAATGCACCACACTTTGACTGAGGTCACTTTATTGTGGCGCTAATTGCTAGCATATAGCTATATGTGTGAATGTGAATGAGTGAATTAGCTAGGGAGCATTCTGTTTGTGTTGTGTAGGGCTGCTATGGTTTTCAGAGAGAGACCAGGTGGCTTCTGTCTGATATCAGTTGAAGTTGCAAATGTTGTCTTGTGCATGGTTGAATTGCGTTTAAGAGTTATTAAAGAGCACCTGTAGAAAAACAGAGCAGCTATAACAGCATGTGCACACACTCACACACATGCACATACACACACACACATGTACAGACACTCACACACAAAGAGCCAGAACTCTTCCTCCTCAAGACAAAGGGTCAAATTTTAATCACTGGCTCTCCGGCGCAACATATCTGACAGTATTTAGAGTGTCGTCTGTCTCCCGCCACAAGAGAGGGATAATCAACACTGAAGATGTCCAGGGCGATTAAAAATGTGATTTGATAGCGTGCGATACATGACCGTTCACCAGCGAGTCAAGAGCCACATTCACACGTCCATATGTCAACCTCTTGAATCCTCCTCGAGACATGCCTCCATGCATCGAGTTCAGCATAACCACCTGTAGGTTAGCGCTAACATACGTCCAGCACAATGCCCTAGATACATTTTACATCTTAGTTCAACATACTTTACAATATTAGTTTGAGTACATGAGTGTATTCACTGGCCATCCAAATAATCAAAAATAACTTGCTTGCTGCAATGTCAAATGTAGGAGGATTTTATGAAACATTTGAAGAGCTTTGGCCAAAAATGGTTTTGACTGTGTGCTATTGTATAATGGTCCAATTTCACATTCTAATTTATTTTCTGTTGATGATATAATGCCATGAATAAAATTAACCCAACAAGCTACAGTAGCTTAGCTATAATGCCATGTTACATTTGGAGGTTAAACACATATACCTACAGCAGTGACATACCTATAGCATCTGTGAACAAAAACCACAGATTGGCTTTTACATAATACTGTTTTATACAGTAAAGGCACCTTGTAATATCAATTCATAAAACATACAGGCCAGGGCTCTTAAAGGAAAAGCGTTCCTTGTAAAAATGTAAGACAACTAAGCTTTTCACAGCGAAGTCAGACAGCACTGTAGGCGAGAGTAAGGCCTCCCAGTGTTTTACTGGCGCTCTAATAAAATGTATGAGAGAGATGGCATTTGAGATGGAGAAGAGCGTAGACATTGTGCCAGTTTGTATGGAGTCATTAGTCGCTGGCCTAGAAAGGCTCAAGTGTTCTGGCTGAAGAGTTTGGATGATAGCCACTGTAGAGAGGGGTTAGGGATGGTGTGTGTGTGTGTGCGTGTGTGTGTTTCCATAAGTAAGTGCATGTGAAATGTGTATGTGTCAGTATCTCGTATGTAGTATGTGTGTATGTGTGTGTGTGTGTGTGTGTGTGCTTAACTCCAGCCAGAACATTTATGTAAGTCCCGTACAAAACGCATGTGGATGGGCTTGTGTGTGTGTGTGCGTGTGTGTGTGTGTGTGTGTGTGTGTGTGCTCCGATAAAAAAAAGCATGTGTGTGTGTGTGCGTGTGTATGCATGCGTGTGCGTGTGTGTGTGTGTGTGTGTGTGTGTGTGTGATGTAATTGAGTCTATACATACAGATGCATTCCAGTGTGTGTGTGCTCTGGTGGAAATGGACATATCCAGCAGGAAGGCATTCATGAGCCAGCCTCATCGCCAGCAGTAGGGGGACCATTGCGTGTGCCGCAGGCTGGTTCCAGACAGTCACTTTCATGGTTGTGATGACCTCATCTCTCAGTCACGCCAGGCTATGCACGCACATGCGGGCCGGACAAGGCAGAACTGAGCTAGGATGATTCAGGAAAACACATATCCCAGAATGCTTAGGGTTAACAGGAGTGGAAGGCCGCGCTGCATCACTGGCTGCCATTTCTAATGAGTACATAGTGGTTTTGTGTGAGATTTTCACTACGGATTTAGGCCAGAGTCCATAAATAAACAAATAAAAAATAGAAGTTGCCATTTACAAAAGAAGGTGTTTGATACTGCCATTACTCCTCTATCGTCTTGAAAACAGGAAAATATATATATATAGTATATAGAAAATTTCACTTGACAAGATTTGTGAAAACAAGTAAAAAATATCTGGTATTGTAAGAAGAAATAACTTTAAAAAGCGAAGCATAACTGTAATGCCTTAATTGATTATTTATCATCTTATTTAGATTACATTTTTTGCAGACATGTAAACATGATCATTATACTTTAGAATACATTGTATTTTGTTTAGTACATTCTACTTTTTTGATAGACTTTGTAAATATTTTATTTCCTTTTAAAATAAATAAATACAATTCTAAACGCCCAAATTTCACAATTTCAAGTAAATTCTAAAGGTTGAGCAAATTCAGAGAGAGAGAGAGAGAGAGAGAGAGAGAGAGAGAGAGAGAGAGAGAGAGAGAGAGAGAGAGAGAGGGGACAGTCAGAGCAAACAAAGAGTGTTGGGTAGAGAAAAAGACAGTGTATACGAGCGTGGCCTCGCCAGCCGGTGGCAGATTAGAAGACTTTTCTGCGAGTGATCCTTGCAGACTGGCCAATCTGTTCGACAGGGGGGCCCCCTGATTCACGCAGACGGCATGGCTAGTGACACCAACTGCTGTGACAGTGAGGTGGGAGAGACAGAGCGCTCGCACAGGAAGTTGAGTGGCATGCTGCCTATCACGTGGCCCAGTGCGCGCTTGGTCCTCGTCCAGCCATCTGGGTGCCGGGTGCCCCCCTCCCCTCCTCTCGTGGGAGGGGGGGCCACACCAAATGCCGCATGTCCCGTCAAACTCGTGTGCACACTGGCTAAAGTAACGCCACCAACATGCTAACTGTACCTCCACTACAAAAGAGTTTTTTTTTTTGTCACACCGACTTATGTAACAATGAAATAACCGCGTGACTATCCAACTTCTACAAATATTCTATGGTTTTCATATGCAGCATTGAGCCCAGAGGTACTGAGGCTCGATGAGAAAACGTGCACTGCTAATTCTGCTGAGGTTTGACTTTAGCCCTGACTTGGCTAGCTTGTAAGCGGTGCTAATATAAGGGGAGCGGACGAACCCATTTACCAAATGGCACATACATAACATTGACCCTCAGAGGTGATAATCACTTGATAATTTGCGTGGTGTTTAAATGAGGGTGACAAGTTCGTCCAGATGTATACGAAAGATGAAACACAATAGATAAGATAAAAGCGGAAGAGAAGGTGATAATTGCGCTCCGATGGCGAGGCCTCTTTGCGTGAGCTTCGTGTCTCGGATCATTTGCTCGCCGTTGCTTTTGAACAGCACTTGTTTCAAGCAGCTGCATTTTGCTCCAGTATTGTGCTAATGTATTTAAGTTAATGTTCGCAGACAGCGTAATTGGTATAATATTGCTCCATAATACATTGAAAGGAAACCTTAGCGTTAAGCGCTAAATTGAAATTTTGAAGCAAATGGTGAAAACGACTGTAGGGGCAAAAGAACCCCATTAAATGTAATTTGTTCTGCATGGCTGTTGGGGGTAATGGTTATCCAGACACTTCTTTATTAAGTCCAATAGGTAGAGAGGTAACAGACTTTTGAACTCTCTCTCTCTCTCTCTCTCTCACACGCACACACACACATATAATTCCACTGTTAGAGGTATTCAGCAAGGTGTACGCTGCCATCGGCTGTTATCCCAGGCACAAAGGGGATTGTTAAGCACCCTCTAGAGTCACACACGTGCTCCTATTCAATTGCAAGCATACTCTCACACTCACACACACACACACACACACACACTCACGCCTATGCTCACACTTATTTTTAGCCCAAGGTTTTTCCACCAGTTCACTGAGACAAATTGTGGGTCTCACCAAATATTTTTTTAATAAAAATAAAAAATCCACCTCTCTATATTGTAGCAAAGGGGCTTTGCCTCCACATCTCTGACTGTGGGATTGCCCCTCATAATAGAGTATGTATTTCAACATAGCAACCTCGCAAACAGAAAATCATACATTATCCACCTTCCTAACATAACCTCTGGGTCTCATGTGAATTAGTTTTAGTGTCATTGAGGTTAAAGGGATTAGGTAAATGTGTGTGTGTGGTGAAAGGGTCCCTGAAGAAGCAAGATCAAACACAGAGATGTTAAACCTCCTCAATAATTAGGATTTGTAATGTTAATATGAGGAATATCTTATCGATGTTGAGAAACCACAATACTGTAAATGTAATGGCTAGTTTAATTTCAAAATGCCACAAATTAATGCATATTATTTATCAGCGGGTCAAATTATGCCAAATATGGCTATTAGCATTACTCTTGGAAGATATCTAATTTTCACAAAGATCTCTAGTTTGCTATTTAATAAACTTAAATGTAAATGTTTTAAACATGTAAATGTAAGTTACAATAAAATGTAGATCACTGTAACAGACCAATATAAATCAATATAAATAATATGTATAATATTATAATAATAACTTGATTCCTTAATCCCCACATGGCTACAATAATCTAACGACACAGACAGATAGACAGACAGACAGACATATAGATAGATAGACATATAGATAGATAGACATATAGATAGATATATAGATAGATAGATAGATATATGAGGTTTGTATTGCAGCGGGCTATCTGTGAAGATGATAGCTACTGTAGGTGTCTGGGCACTGGGAACAGATGGGAGAAGCCTGGCCAGGCAAGGGCTGAATTCCGGTCAGAATACAAGGTGATAAAGGAGCGTGACTGCCAGTATGTCCGGCACACACCTGTCTCTCTCTCTCTCTCTCTCTCTCTCTGTATGTGTTTCTGTGAGTTACACTTGATTTGTAGTCTCGACCCCCAAATGGTGGTATGCATATCTTCAACTGAGCAGAGCTTTGTCCTTACTGTACGTGAGTGTGTTTGTGCGTGCACGTGTGTGTGTGTGTGTGTGTGTGTGTGTGTGTGTGTGTGTGTGTGTATATAGGCTGGGGGGTGATGGAGGTACAGGGAGACTGGGTTCTTTGCCAAACCCTCCCCCCCAAACTCTCCTGTTGCATGGTGTAGATTTTGATGAGCACCAGGGGAATGAAGAAATATGGAGGGGAGGTACTGACTGCAAGGGAGATTGGACACAAAAATACGTTAAATATTTGTGTGGGGTCTTTATGCAAGTGTGCAGGGTCAGAGGAATCTGAGGTTTACTTTTTGTTTCTTTTTACTCTCTACGGAACGATCTGAGCGTGTTCTTTAGAGGTCTGATGAATCTGGCTGCATTCCAGACTCCCAAAGTCAAGAGTTTTGATTCACTTCGCTTATGAGCCTGTTGGCGGCTTCTGGCCAACAACAGCCACACACAGTACATGCGCTGCGTAAAAATATGACAGTAACTAGAGGCTATTACAAGGGTATGCAGACCCAAAACGTGACTTATTCACCCCGCAAGTTTATAGGAGATCATTAACGGAGTGAGAATGTATACCACCACAACCAACTTTGAGTCTAACTGAAGCTAATTTAAATTAAGTTGTGTCTGTCTGTGTAGATGTTTCTTGAGTTAATCTCTAAACATGTCTGTCTTTAAATGCTGCCCACGACGGTCCTCATTACTTCAAAATGTTCAACGCTTTGGACTAAAATAACGCCCACAAAGTTATTGATAGCTTACAATTAAAATGCATTGGCTGCATTTATAGTATAGCATTAAGATACTATGTAGTTTGTGTGTCGAGTACAGTATGCTATCAGGTTGCTAACCTCCTCTAGATATACACAATAGGTATATTGTATGTGGACAGCTTGTGCATAATAACCTTTGCCTTGAGTTGATACTTGCAGCCAATTAAAAATACATTTATAATATAAAACATCATTCCTCACAGATAGCAACCGTCATTCTCAGATCTTAGTGGTTAGCTCATCATCCATCTATACCGCCATATAAAATAACTAAACATACTGATGTGTAGTTCTCTACAGTATGAGTGTTAAATTATGCTTAACCACTAAATAACTAGAAAACATTATTTTCAATTTTTTACAAAGGTTGTTATATTTGAAGATGAGATACGTTTGGTTTTCAAACAGACATGTAAGGATTTTCTGCATCTATAGTAGGTGCATTCATTAGTTTTTTGTACACAACTTTTGAAAAGTCCTGCTATCCCAGTAATCAAGCAGTCACACCATACATATGAATAAAAATATATCTGAGATGGAGTGTCGCACACACACACACACACACACACACAACCTTGCACATGTTAGCAATCAGAGGCAATGCTACTAATGAAGCTGCTCTTGTTTTTTTTTTTTTTTTTCTGAACACGGTGACACACACTTAAAGCTTGTTGGCGCAATGCGCCATTTTGCCATGCTGGGAAAGCAGGTGTTAATTACCGAGTGCGCTGAAAAGGTGAAGGGCTTAAAACCGAGGAAGAAATTGGCCCGTCTACAGCCGCCAAGGCGGTACACCTTTGTTCTCCAATTAGATGTCAAAAACTCTCACTTCCTCATCTGTTGCCATAGCGACGGCGGCCTAGTTAACATAATGGACAAGTCTCCAAGTGCAGAAGAGTCGTCAACTCAACTGCATTGACAACGAGATTAGTCAACTTGTGGTATCAATGTAGTCAAGTGTATAGAGCCTTGAAACAAGGGAATGAACACCAAACTACAAAATGCTACTGTGTATGAGTAATTATTAATCAGCACCGTGCTATACCAGTCTATAAACAGTTACAGTGGTTTCAATCAAGCAGGTACAAAATATTTTACAATCTAAAAATCTGAGATTGCTACAAAGATGTAAACAATTCAAGGCAAATACTTTTTAAAATCTTCTTCAAACCCAAAGAGTAAGGCATTAAACCTTGAATGAGCATAAACTGCGTGCATGGTCAGTTACTAGCCCCAGAAAAAGAACAATTGTGTGCATATTACATGGCCGCTACGGCATACAAACACACAGGAACCTGAATGAACTACCTACTGAATTAGCAAATTAACAAATAAAAGGTGCTAAATTTGCAACAATCTGACTCTTATAACTGGTTCATGTGAGTTGAAAACTGATAATAGGCCAAAAACAGACAAAAAAATGGTGTTGATAAAGGCTTTTAATATTATTTTCTATTCAAGTGACTTTAATATAAACAACCTTCAGTGACTATTCACTGCTGCTACAAAATGGCCGACATCCTATTTTGTCTACTTAGGGGTCGATTTGAGACACATCCCTAAACAAACGTTTGAAGAAGCAGTGTTCTTTCTTGTTGTATTGTGATAGAAGACAAGAACAGAGAGAGAGAGAGATAATTCCTTGGAAGAAGTATCTCAGCACAATGTCCCCCAGAGCAAAAAGTATGGGAAAAAGCAGTTTCAACCGGAAATTCAATGTGGCATCACATATGGGACACATAAGCTGCATTTATACATGGTTTTACTGTGTGTGTGTGTGTGTGTGTGTGTGTGTGCGCGTGCACATGTGTACGCAACATGACACAGCGGCGAGGCGCGGCACGTTTGAAGGCCTGCGTCAATTCCTCCTGTGTCTGTGTGTGTGTGTGTGTGTGGAGGGGTGGGGCTCTAAGGGCGCCACAGGTTTGAGGCAGATGGGGTCTGTGTTGGCCGTGACAACCAGCCTGCCAGGCCTCAACTTCCTCCACAAGTTTTTCTGAAGCTCGGTTCCCCACCAACCCACACACACACGCACACAAACACGCACACACGCACAGACGCACATACGCACACACACAAACACGGCCACTATCTGTCGAGTACACATATGCACACAGACACATTCCCACACCACATCTCTGTGATCAGGTAAACATGGGATCCCCCACGGAAAAGTTCTGGAGGGACTGGATTGGATTTGGCCCGAGGCAGGGAGTTTTGTGACTCTGCCCCATCTGTCACAGATCTTCACCGGTCCTGGCTGCCAGGAGAGACTCGCGCCTTATAACCCCCCCCCCCACACACACCCATTCCCCCCACCCCACCCCTGCTGCCGTCTCTTCTCGGTGGAGGAGGGGATGTAGGTCCGGGCGATGGGGGAGAGAGATATGGGAGACAGTGGGATGGAGTGTCGGAGGAGTGGTAATTAATTTAGGAGAAGATTACGCTCGGGTACTGTATCTGTCATTTGTTATGTTGTGTTTACCTGTGTCCCCAGCATTGTGTCGTTAGTAGAAATCAACTGAGATTATGACCACTAGCGTGAGCAAAGCCACTAGCAGTTTTGCTGTTTTGTTTTAAACAACAACATACCATAGAAAAAAAAACAATAAAAAAAAAACAACATCATCGCAAGTTGTAAAGGCAATGCAAAAGCACTGCTCCAGAAACTATGTTAGCGCTGAAACAAATCACATATCACACATTACAATGTATGGGGTCAAATATTGCAGACTATTCTTGTAAACAGGAAAACAAACTGCTATACATTTCTATTTAATCTTGATTGGTAGTATTATTAGACGAGTACAAACCTAATGGTTTTAATCAAATGCTGTATGAGGAAGGAAAATCTGCAGAGAAACAAACAGAATATGCTGAATGAAAGAAACATTTTAAAATAGAAACCGGTGCGATATTATTACAGTCAGATCTGAACCGAAAAAAAATAACAAGACAAAAGCAGCGCTCCGGGGGTTAACAATAGCCAAAAGGAAATGCCTAATTCACCCCTGCTTGTTTTGGGTCCCCTCAAAGCTATTTCCTGTTGGTTGAGCATGAAACAGCACAGCCAGATTAACATTCTCATCTTGTGTATAAATCAATTCAATAGAGACTTATGCTCTTAACACTTAGGCCCTGGGAAAATGGCAAGCTAAGCGAGGAAGTTTCTTTTTTCTTTTGCTCTGAGACTGATACTTTTTGGACTTGATTGATGTTTTATGCTATGAAACCTGTAGCCTGTGAACAAGCTTCTTACTTCGATTATGATGTAAAGGCATATTTACATACAGTATATACTGATGTAATTTGTCCCTAATCTTTTTTTAAAAGTGTGTTAGATATATAATGGCTTTTTAGAATGTGTAACTTGTTATTTTATTTTATTTTATTTTATTTGGAGCACTTCTGAAAAAGTTAAATGAGTTCATGTCAAAAATAGAATCCCTCAAAACATTTACCAGAAACCAGTAGTAAGGGGGTGAAGGGCAGTTCCAGTGCCCTGGCAACAGATGGAACAAACATTTCGGTGTCCTAAAAATCATCACAACACATGTATAAATAGTGTCTGAACTGAAAAGGGAGATTTTTAAAGCTATGCTTTTAGAAACAGAGGTTCTGTATATGGACATATTTGATCAAACCAAATCAAAAATGCAGACCAGAGTAGGGTCAATACAATCCAATTATGGATTAATTAACCAAATGTACCAACTGGAAAACATTTTAAATTTAAATTGCTATCCATTTCCAACAAGGTAACTGTAAAACACTTGGGTTTGTTGAGGATCAAAAAAATAAAAACGTACCTCACTGAACATATGGGCGCTTGGCACATATTTTGGCACGCACCAGACCATTCCACTCCCAAACTCTGATTCTGTGGGTTTGAAGCAGCGCCGTTACATATGGTAGTGTTTGAGTTTTTGTCACCTTTAACTGACATCATATTGCATTGATTGAACTTTTGAGAAAATGCAGTAAACACTTTCCCCAATAAGGAATGCTCCTGCTATGAGAGTGTGCAAAAAGCTTCTCTGTTTTATTTTGGGGAGGAGTGAGGGGGGTTCAGTGGTTTCACCCACTCTGTTGAGCCAAACGCGCAAAGATTTTATTCATTAGGTCTTGTCCCTATCAAAAAGCTATAGCTTGCGGGATTGTGAGAGAGTTTACAGTGTGTGCACCAACAGAAATATCTGCACATTGAAACAGCATACAACATCAACATTAAAACTGTGTTGTGTCAAATAGAATAATTTACCCCCCCCGCCTCCCAAAATAGTTTGAATTAGGTAGGCTGACTCTTCCTTTTGGGCGTACGGGGAGCTTTTGAAAACGGCAGTTAGCAAGCAGCTCCCATGGACATTGGGTTTGAAAACGAACAAGTGGGCGGCAAAGTAGAGACACATGATTGATTAATGGCTTATTTCTTCACTTAAAGGCTGCAACTACTTTCTGCCTCCGCTCTGAGTTTGTGTTCATTTAACTTTAATTTATGAGGGAACACTAAGGTAAGGGCTGCATCAGCACACTCAGGAGACAAGGTGGCTGGTTGGAAAAAAATATAGTGTGTTCTCTTTTTTAAGTACTTCCACTACACTTTTGAGACAGTGCCATCAATAATGTAGCCCTGCCTGAAAAGGAAAGGCTCTCCGATTACTGACAGGCAAATTTGAAGATGAGAAACTTTGCACAAAAGAAATCTTAATTTTTGTCAAATAACATCCGCTTTGTACTCTGTTACCTCAAATACACACACAAATACACAGGAATTCAATGTATACTTTAGCTCTGTTCTGGCAGATTTATGCTACTGCAAATTCTGTATTAAATTATCCAAACATTAATTTATTATATTTTTGGTTTCTTTTGTGATATGGTTTCTTAAAAGTAAATAAATGAAGTTAATTACATGCAGAAGAATACTCTGACTGGATTAGACTGTGTTTAAAGTTAACAATGATTTGCTAGTTAAGAGATAAAGACAAAAAAAACATACATATACATACACACAAATATATATGTATGTACATCAAAAATGTATGTACATCAAAAAACACACTATGCTTTGCAAATACTATACTTAGCCTTGCTGTGCTTATAGAATTTGGGAACATATGCTGATTTATTTGGAAAACTTACAGTAGCCTACTAAATACAAAATATTCGTATAACTTTCCAGAGTTTGGTATCACTTATTTGCATCCCAAATACCTTAAATTAAATCGGCAGCATACTTATGTCATTAGATGTATAATTCTTTTTGCTGAAAGGCCATTAGCTCTCCCAGACACAGGTGTGTATTCCACGGGGATATTCCGCTGTAGGGGGAAAATAAATGCATATTTTATGGGACAAAAACCTCAAAGCAAAAACCTAGATATTAGTCACTTTAGTAATTAAAAATGTATATTGCTCTGTGCGGTTTCACGTTGTGCATTATTAAACTGTGATTTCTTTCTCTGTCTCTATTTCTCTCAAAGTTACATGGCCTCAAAAGGATTTTTAATGCAAAACATTCGGTGTGAGTGCCTGTGTGCACTCCACTCAACTCCTCTGGGTGAATTAGCAGGCTTGTATGAGAGCCCGTTGGATTTGTATTGGCACAGCCTTATTCGCAGGTGACCAAGATGGGGAAAAACAATATAACTGTGAATTATTGTAATTTACTGTAAATTAGTCCTGTAACGGATATTACGTGTGCGAGCACAGTTATAGCAACTAATCATTTGTTGTAGGGCATAGGGCATAGCAAATGTCTAGTTTTCAGACCGACACAGTTGTCACTTTCCTTTCAAGCGACCAGGTGGAATAAATAGCAAATGCACTTGCGGCCATTTGTGCGCTCGTGGGTATGTTGACATGTCTAGCGCAGTGCTACTGTATCCTGAGGCAGCGGAAAGTGATTGCACGATTGAACGGTAAAAACCTGGTCTAAAGTCAACGCGTAGCACATGACTACTGTATGATTTAAACATTATAGGCTAAAGCATTTAGCATGTACAAAAAATAAACACACACACACACACTTCAACATAAAATCTAATTAATGCAAGCCGGCAAAACCTGCCTCACTGTGGATATTAATCTGTAAGTATAGAATTACATGCCGCTAATTCCTTCAAAAGACTTGCAATTATGAATCAAAGCTTGCTGAGATCACATTGTCTCTATAGACACACGAGAGGACGCAATAACCTTAACATGTATTATTTAGCATTATTATATGCACTGTATGTGCACTCGCACATATGTATTTGCAGTGTACACAAGAAATGCACACACACACACACACACACACACACACACACACACACACACACACACACTTGTGGGGGCTTCTAGTGACAGAAGACCAACAGACCTTTCATACTGTCCCATTAGTCACAACATATCTTACATATAAAGTTTACACTGCCTAATCCATTACCCTCTAAATGGGATTTTAATTGAATCGGCGTCAAAACGACAAACAATGACGCCTTGATTGAAATGAATAAAATCACAGCAGAATCTATGAGGCTTGATATGAACCCCCCTCCTATTGAAATCAAGTCCATTAATGTAAATGCAAGCTATTGTGCGACACCTCCAATTTCTCAATGCTCCCCCAGACAGTTTGATTTGAAAATAGGTTCTTTACTGGAGAGTGTGACAGCGAAAGATTGATGGGTCCACAGGCATTTTTTCTCTTCTATTGAAGACAATATAATATCTACAACATCTTTGCCTATATGGAGGCAGTTAATGAGAGAAGCCTAGAACAGGTACAAGCATACAATTCAAATATGTAGCTACTAGCCAGATTAATTCACAAATGACACAATGAACATAACAATAACAAACATAAACATCTTATAAAATGTGCAAGTATGGAACTGGCAGCAATTGGCTAGTATGTTTAAAGGTATACTGTACCCTTTTATTTCATATAATAGCACATACTGTTGGGTGTAGTGTAAGCCTAGAAGGGCTGTTGGGGGAGGAGTTGAGTCTGATGTGGAAGGACCATGTGTGTTCTAAGCAACAATACTTTGACAAATACGCATACATATCGAGGAATGGCCCTTTAAGCATTGAAAGTATGAGAACTTATTTTGTTTTTCAAACCTGTTACACTTGTCTTAAAAGCTAACCCTTCTGCCTGCAGTGGTTAAGTAAATACAAGGAGGTGATTAAAAAGGGGGCATGTGTTAAGAACAATGCTAATTAAATGAATATGCAAATGTTGTCATGGTTAGCAGATGGAGGAAGAATGACTTAAGTGCAACGCACATGCATTTACAAGATGACATGTAAGCTCTCCTGGGACCGCTGTCTACAGTCTACGTGCTTAAGAAGCAGCTCACATGCACTCAAAGGCCAGTGTTTAACAGCTGAAACATGTACAGTACTGTACACAATCACATGTTTAAATCAAGCGGGATACCTGGCTGAGAAAGGAATCAAACTGCCACAATATGCAGGTCCTCGAATGGCCACTCGAGGCTAGCTGCAAATGGGAGTCTCCTCATTATATCTCCTCCATTATATTCACACGTTAAAATTTCCAACTTTACATTTAGAATAAATATGTTTACAGCCATGTTATTTTTCTGTTAAAAATATATTATGCCATGCATTTTCCCATTATATTGGATAGGAGGGAATTACAGACGGAGTCAGCAAAACTTTAGCTTCAAACCCGTTCTTGAGAAAACCTATGGGAGACAAGGGGGTTTGTTCATTTATAGTTAAAGTTTATGGTTTCAATAGCATATAAAGTATAATACAGAAATAAATAACCATTTCATGCTAACATCTTGACATCCACGTGCTCTTGGAAGGCAGGTGGCCTATGAATGATTAAGTTGATGGTAAATCAGTATTTCAAACCTGAAACAATTTTTCAACAACACTGAAACATTTTCGTAATGGTGACTTTAACAAGGGGAATACCTGACACACATCGAGGAGGCCACCTTTAAATGTGTACCAAATAGAGTTCAAAACAACAACATGTAAATGCAGCAAAGTATTTTTCAAAAGCAAACTTTTCAGCATTATCTTTTAGTTTGATGCAAATAAGCAGCGATGAAATACAAAATAGCCCAGTTTGACAACTCTTGCCACTGGGGTACTGGGTATTTGGGAATAGGAAGGGTGATGGGGGGTGTCACATACATCAGTTCACTTTGACTAGCCTTTAAAACACCATCATTATACCAGTGCATTTATTATTTTATTATTTTTTAAGCCGCATCCAGTCCAGTGAGATGTTATCCACCACTGCTCGACAAGCAGCATGCTACATGTTTAGTCAGTTAAAAACAAACTTCCAACAGAGATGGCAGGTTGTGGAATCAAAGGGTTCTTAGACGACCCCCCTTCCCCCCGTCCCCCTAAAAAATAACCTTCCAAAACATAGGACTTTAAAATTAAATGAGATACAAATAAATAAATAAACAAAGAAACTGACTTAGGTACATATCATCTTTGTCATTCTTGGATTGCTCTTAGATTGAGTGTATCGTTCGTGCAGGGATGGGGAATCAAACATCTGTGCAAAGTAACACGATTTAACAGAAAGTATGTTTTATAAGACTTTTACATTTGTATCTTAAATACAGTAGTTTCTATATTGCCATGTTTGTTAACCCTCTTTTTGTGTAATTGTATCCCTGTTTATATCAAATAATAATTTATACTAAATAATTTATTTTAAAATTAAATTTAAAATGTTGTTTTTTTGTGTTGCTTTTTCTGTTTTCATTGTGAAGCACTAACATGCACAATGCATTCACTGAAGCACTTTGAGCTGCAACCACGACGTGCAATTTTCTTTTCTTAATTTTTTATTTTTGCATTGTGACAATGCAATATTGCGTGAAGAAGATTGTGACCTCTGTGTCAGTGCTATACAAAAAAACATGACTTACTACATATTTAATTTTTTATTATTATTATTATTAATATTAAAGTCAGATTATTTAGCCAATAAAATATGATATGTTCTATATTTGCCAGATTATTATAATTCATTTTAACAGTAATGAGATACAAAGATAAAGTATATGGTTACATCCCTACGTTGGCTATATTCATTCTGTAACATTGTGTAAGTCACATTAATAGCAACATTTGGAGGACATGAAACAAAGCAGAAGAGAGACATAGCTGTGATACCGTACATTAGTGAGCAATTAAGAATTAAGGTAATCTATTTTACTTATAACCACAATGTCCAGTCCAAGAACTATTGTTCTACTAAAACTAGTGTTTTAAACAATTAAAGATGGGAGTCTTTTAGAGGGGCTGACACTCATTTTAAAAGGCATTTAGCTTTGAGCATACCTCTGTTAACATGTGAAATGAGTTCAAATAAAACAGAATCCATTACAAGCTAAAACTATTTGGCTGTTTTAAACAATACTGTATGTTCTGTTTGATTGCTAAATTTTAATGGAGGCAGCAGTGTTTTTATTTTTATTTTGTGTAAACTAGCGTCATGTTCTATAGGTGTGCATGATTAGTTATCAACTATCCAAACAGACTTTAGGAATGCATTTTGAATCAAGGCACTGTAAAAATGGAAGCAGGTAATAAAGATCAGCATGTATCAAGGCAGAAAAAGCCCAAGGCAACTGCTTTTTTGTCCTGTGTTAACAACCAGTCACAAAGGCGTGCACATTCAAATCAAAACGCCCGTGCTTCTGTAGCGGATCAAAACAGAAACAAATAAAAACACACAAGGTGAGGGAACGCCAGTCACTTTTGATTCTCGTAAAGAAGAATAGCCCCAGGCATCTCCCAGCAAGGGCCCTCCACTGGATCAGGGATGTATAAAAGGCTTCGAGACACATTAAAATAATGTCACGTTTCTCAACCCTTCGGTATAAGGAGGTGTGTGGTGTGTGTGTGTGGGTGGGGGGGGGGGGGGGGGTGGGGGCGTTCCCAAAATACGAG
>JAODLL010063183.1:0-17629 GCA_026546735.1 Forbesichthys agassizii
ACTTTCATTAAACTGCTTTCAGTGAAGCCAGGCTGAGTGGAAAAGGAGGGGGGTGGATTTGAGTTTCAATATACGATAGCCTTTCCTTTCGTATATCACTACCGGTATAAAATGGTATCTCCAGGTTATCTGAGCGCTAGCTGTTGGCTAACGGCAGCTAGCGGTCTGTGTTAACAAATCAATATCAACTAACTAAGGCCTGATCCAATCATGCATGACATAGTGGAGCTTGGCTCATTCATGTAACCTGCAAAGTCCAAAATAATTATTTCATTGTTTCATTATATAATTTCTAATGAGTACACCACTTTGAATGAAACATTGGTAAATACATCTTACTGAGCTGCAAAATATACTTTCATACTGCTGAGTGATTGTGTAATTCTAGGACACTTAGAAATATTGCAAGCAAGGAGTAAGCAAATAGAATGGGAAATATCAAGTTTATGGCAATTCCCATTTTCTTACCACACTACAATGCGATCTTTATCTTCTTCAGAGCTAGCTAATACATTTGACCATCCTCTCAAGCTTCCAATACCCATTGGACATGGGTATATAATATCCAACATCTTATTAAGGCCTTGAATGCAGCCAATAATTAACAGAAAGCAGATTTTTTTAGACTCCTTATATTTTTACAGCCTGTCAAAGTTAATCATATATAAAAGTTACTCACCATTTTGATGTGTCCTATAGGTTTATGCTGATCTCTTACAAGCATGATTTATTTATCCCACAACATTCTAAGTGTTTTCACAAACCCCATCAGTTGTGGTTGTACAAAGCTAGAAGTGAAATCCATACATGAATAGCTGGCACCGTAATAGAAGGCATGCATATTGTATGTTAGGCCACTAGATGGAGATATTCTCCTTGATATTCTTCCTTTGAGTAGTCAGAGACCAGTTGCTCAAATGCGCCTAATAAGGTCCATCCATATTAAGATGATTTATATTCATAATCATCAACATAATATGTCAAATGTATACCTGTGATAACAGCTTTCTTTACAACAGCAGAACTGTAGTTACAGTAGCTCTGCACCACTGACTGAATACATAAACTGACCCACCTAATTCACCCATTATGTTTTGCCAATTACCCCGGACGACACGTTAACCTCAATTTGCACCCATGAGTTTGTTAACCTCAATTTGTTTTGTACATGAATATAAATTGCAAGACAATTTGTTGATTAAATTACGGAACCACACGGTTTAGATAAAAATACTACAAATCACAATATTTTTTTACAAACAAAGCTAAAAACTGGATTTTGTGATAGCATCCTAAATGTCACTACAGCATCCTTATCTTTTAGTCTTATGCATTGGAATTATACATAATAACCAATATAGGAATACATAAATTGAAGATTGTCATGGTTACTGTATTGTACATTCTGATTAAATAAATCCAAACTATACCTATTTCTTATAACAATACAGGATCATTATCCAGTCATAGTTTTATTGCAATCATTTATTCAAGGTTATTCATCATCATTCATTTCAAAACAGTTAATTAAACAAATGTGCAATAACAATTTTAACCAGACCACTGAAAATAGGATGTTTCCTTTGCAGTATTTTAACAGTGGCACAGGCAATTTACACATGCAAACACCCTCAAAAACACATATTGCATCAGTACAGTATGTGTTAATGTATACATCTGGGATGTATGGCAGTGATAAGGGCTTCAATATAATGTAGATCCCTCATCCATCATAAAAGCATATGTCAACATAAGTATCCCTTTCCCTGTTCATTCATGTGTTGTTTGGGAGGCTACATCTGATGCAGGGTGGTGCATCTCAAACACCATAAAAAATGTAAGAATTCACAAAGAAAAAGTGACTAGAATAAAAGTAGAGAAATATGTAAATTGTTTGCCATTTTTAAATGTTTGTATTAATGAATGCATGAGTGAATTTATTTAATCTTTCACCCCTCTTCACCCTTCCCCAGAAGCACCCTGCAACCCATTACTGGGTGCTAACCAAGTTTACCACTGATGTCGTCGACACAGTAGCAAGCCTGTGACCAATCTCCTGTTAGCAAATAATCCATCTAATCCCACTTGTGTTCCTTGCTCCATGTGAGCAAATATACTAGTGGTGTGCTGTCAGCCATGCACAGTGTCCGTCAGTCAGGGGTCACTGCTTCCCATCTTACGGTGCTCCCTGTTGAGTCCTATCAGGGTTTAACGATCCTTTGCCCTTGTGGTGTTGTCACCTCTGGTATTTTCCTGAGACGTTCATGTAAATGCACAGGGTCGTGGCCAATAACATGGAAGTCACCGTTCTCATTTCTGCACCATTCCTTTCTCTCAGCAAGTTGATAGTAAATGCAGCATGCATTTACACCTGGCTGCAGAAATCCGCATTACTAATAGTCATTTCTTTCCAGTTGCTTTTCATTCATTTGGAAGCATGCGCTCACAATATTGTAAAGGGAAAAAAGGTGGGCTCAGCCTACCCATCATATTTATCACCCTTAAACTTGATTTAGATGGTCATTTAGGGGCCTTAATGACATAATTTGCTTATGGCAAGCCATCTATGATTAGTTTAAAATGTATACTGCATGCCTCAGCAACATATAAGATAAAAACAAAATGTGACCCCAACTATAAGTCTTGGTTATGCCCTGTTTGGTGCATACCAATGCTATTTCCCCTTTGCTAATGTATTCACTGGGGAAAATAACTTTAGTGTTGCTTCATTGTGATTAATACTTTCTGCTTGCCTGGGCATCTAGCCTATCATTATCAACAGCTTAATCTAGTCACACCCTGATTGGTGGGACACAGTGAATTGAGAATATTAAAATTCAGAATATTACCTCTGTGTTCGCTGAGCACACACTAAAAGAATAAATACACAAATCTCTCTATTCCGAATGCACTAGCAGTAAAACAGCCTGATGTGCCCTCTCAAACAGAATGTGACCAAGATGGTTTATGCTGTCATTACCAAGGCCATCAAATAACATTATAAGCCATTTATCCTCCTCCCAAAAATATAATATTTGAAACTCCCTAGACACCATTTTTCTAAGACATCAGCACAATGTTTCCCCTCGTTCCAAAGTCGCATTTATCATTATACCGTCATCTCACAAGAAATATTTCTTCCCTGCCGGAGTTGAGGTTTTTTTTCTGAAAACGGCACAATTAATCATGTCATACAATAGTGCATGAGTGCTACAAGGCCCAGGGTTACCAGGCACAGTGAAACATTCAACTATATGGCTTGTTATTAACCTCTCTTTGATTTACAGAACAATTTGAATTTCATTTTCAATGTATCAACTACTAAGATGTGTTAAATCCACACTCCTTACCATGTGTCTGGAATAACCCCTGTTGTTGAAAAATGTATTACACACTGGTATTGCTTTGAAACGTTGGAACTCCCACACCTCCTCAGTAGCTCATGTTTTTCTGCGTTTGTAAGAACTCAAATGTGTTTCGAACTTGTATAACTGCTATGTAGGCCTGTATTGCTACTTGTGTAAATCCGCCTAATTTCTACTGATGTCATGAGCCACCATCACAAGCCTTTAGTCATCTTGGACACAAGCTAAAATCAACCATTAAAACAATAATCATGATCATAATCACAAGGAAAATATTCAATCCTTTCACCAGCCTGCACCTCTTTCAGTGCATGTGTAGGACATGATGCCAATGCGGTGGTGGCCTCACTGCTAAACCTGTTCACTGTAGTACTGCGTGTGCAAAATAATAAGATATTATACCATGGGAGTGCTAGAAAGCCTTATGCTCCTTGCATGTACTTGCAAGTGGCTTTACCTTGTCTTTATACCAAAGGCACTTAAATTCTGGATTTCCTACCTCCTGCCACAGCTCAGCGTCAGCTGTGTTATTATAGATGGCTATTGCTGAGCTTTAGTGGGCTGAAGACAACCCCAACTGATCATTAGGGACACAAAGAGCACTCCTTAACCAATAGCGTGACATGTTCATTGGTTTCTTCAGTACAATTATCCCCAAGGAAACTGATAAAAGGACGATATGTTTCAGTTAAATCGAGGTTACCCAATGTCTAACCTTTGAATTAGTCATACACTGGACTGGAAGAATATGTGACTTTTTAACTGACATTTGCAGGCTCTGAATTTTACTGTGTGTCTGTGAAAATCTACGAGCAAACATACAAAATTATATATTAAAAACAACTAGACACTCTAGCTACAAACGTCAGTGTTGTCGTCACACATTAAATCAGTTATGGGCGTATAGATAAGCCTCTGTTACCGCTGAGTAATTTTTTCGTCTTCTGCCAAACACCCTTTGAAATGGAAATCAAGTGTTTTCAATCACAGAGACAACTGCAAAGGCTGTGTTTATCCTCACAGAAACAAATCATACGCTGATTTATGCTAGGATGTCGAGATTAGAGACAACTATATCATGTAGGAAGGTGTATTTTAGGAGCCCAAAATCTATAGCCATACAAACAAACTCACTGCCTCCATAACTGGTATCTGGTATCATCACTGCAGTTTTTCAGGGCTGTTAACTTCTCAGTAATGAGATGATAGTGCTTTGGTTTTTATACTTGAGAAAATGGCTGAGCTATTTGACTCACTCACTTAAACCCTGAGAAATTGAAAATGGTCCAAGCGAAATTATAATTGGTTGAATCAGATGGCTGCTTGGGGTTGGATGGGGGCTGCCAATAGAGAAATTCTTTATTTTCAAGTGTACATTAGACTAATACATATTGTAGCCGGAGCCATGAACCTCATATGAAATTTCACAATAGAGAAGAGTTCATTTTATCTTTCTTAATTGCAGATGTCCCTCGCCCACCAACCCACCATTCTCTTGAACTATTCTATTTAAAATTCATTAACTTGCAGATCCTTGGGTTCCTGTTGCTGTGGTGACCACATCACTTTTAATCCTTGCATGTGAAAAAGCTTGTCACACTTTAACTCCTGGATGTTATTTCTGCACACAATTTATGGCTCTTGGTTCTGAAGAGGTTTAGGGACAAAGATCAAACCTTCCTTGCAAAACACTATTCACAATAGACACCAGAAGAAGTATAATTTAATTGACTATGGTGGGGTCAAATCATGTGTTATTTATGTGAGTGACAGTTAATACAATTATGTAATTTTAGTATAGTATTGTAGTTTGGATTAATCTTCAACTTTTCACTGAATTAACACAGTAAATATAAGAATTATATATAGGCTACTATGGATGTGCGCGATTAGTTGGTTGAACAGTTGCCAGCCTTGCTAGTCAGCACCAGAATTACTAGTCGGTAGGAATGGGACGATATATGATGATATCTTTTAGCGCGATAAAAATACTGACGATAATCGTATCGTGGTGAATGTCCATTATTGTGATAATCATAAATATTTATATTTTCATAATGGACTTGACAAGCTGTTGACAAGCTCACTTGTACAGTCCAATTGTATTGTATTGTATTGACTCACATATTTATTAGCCTGAAGGCTAATCTTTTTTATGTTTCCTCCACATAAAATTCATTGTGTCATATGCCACAATATAAATGTTTGTTTCTTAAGATAAAGCGATTCAAGTATGTATATTTTAGTGCCATTTAAAAATAATCGTGATAATGTTATTTGTCGCAATTATTTTAGCCAGGATAATTGTGATATTAATTTTTCATATTGTCTCATGCCTACTAGTCGGTTAAACATATTTTTTTATTTTTGAAAGTAGGAAGAAACTCAGTCTCTCCCTGTCTGCACTCGAAACGCAGTTGACACTAAATTGAGAGCGCACTGGATTCAACGCTTTCAGAGGGGCGAAACTGCAGGGACAGACAGGGCTCAAAGCGGAAAAAATAAACAGATTAACTAACCCGGCTCCCAGAACATGACCTGGAGTGAACTTTTAAAGCGCAGCTAGAAAACAGGATACACATCTTCCTTGTTGGACACAGCAGGTACCAGTAGCTCAAACGAATGTGGATTAAATGGAGTTAACAATCGTTACAACAGCAAAACTCACATTCTCTGTGCTTTGGGTTTAACCATGCATGCACAATTACAATTAAGGTCGCTAAAAATCAAAATGTAAAATGTCAATGGAGTTCATCGTGTTTGTTAACCTGACAACTAGTAACCTGAAAATATTGTTCCTGGTTGGCTAATCTATGGATGTATTGTAATAACAATTATTAATTATCAGACAACCTCTAGTTCTAGACAACATCTAGAACGAACGAATCTCAGATGTATAATAAAATATTTGTAAAGTGCACAGTTTCGGTATCATAAATGCAATTTGCCATTTTATGCTAACCTGACACACCAGATATCTCTGTCTTTTAAGACATCCATCTGGGGAGCCATCCATTGAAACGGTTTCAAGAGGGCAAGCGCTTTCAAAAAAATACTTTGCATGTGATTGGACGAACTTGTGAACCAGCAGTCTGTTGTCCACTCTTGCAGTTGAAAAGTCAGGAGAACAGTGAAAACGTTTTACATTGAAAAATGCCTTTGCTATTTTAATATATTCTAGTAAAACCGATGCTACACTAAATTGCCAAAAGTTTTGGGAAACCTGCATTTACAAGAAGGCCTGGCTTGCAGTCTCTGCTCTAATTTGTAAATGGACTGCATTTATATAGCACTTTTATCTAAAGAGCTTCACAGTATTTTGCCTCACATTCACCCATTCTCATACCAATGGTGATTGCTGCCATGCAAGGTGTGACCAACCACCAGGAGCAGTTAGGGGGTTAGCCATCTTGCTCAAGGATGCTTACAGGTAGGTCAACACTGACCATCCTGCCTATTATTTATTCCCAAAGGTGTTCTATTGGGACTCTGTCAAAGCCAGTCAAGTTCCTTTACACCAAACGCGCTCATCCACGTATATATGGACCTTGCTTTGTGCACTGGCGTGTAGTCACGTTGGAACAGGAAAGGGCCATCCTCAAACTGTTGAGAGCATGAAATTGTCCAAAATGTCTTGGTATGCTGAAGCATTAACAGTTCCTTTTACTGGAACTAAGGGGCTAAGCCCAACCCCAGAAAAACAACCACACACCATAATCACCGCTCTGTGATTTTACGTGGCCTACCACTTCGTGGCTTTGTTTCTGTTGTCCGTTGTAGTCCTCGAATTACAAGACCTCCAGATTATTGCAGCAAAGTCAAACTGAAGCTGGGGAGATCAGGATGGTCTTGCCAGAGTCTCACTTGAGTTTTCATGTGTGCATACCTGGCTTTAAATAATATGACAATACTGCCCCTTTATCTAAATCAATTGGGAAGTGTACAATGAATGTTCTTTTGATAAGAAGCCCTTTGTTTCAGTGGGAATTAACCTTTATAATTGTAATACTTTGGGGATAGCCTCAGAATGAAATATTGAGCTAATGTAGAGCTACAATAGAAAGGCACAATATTATTCCACTCAGCCTACCTTTAAATAGGTTCTTTCAAGGTATTCCAGTTACGACATGCCCTATATTGTAGGTCAGGATTGGTTTAGGTCTCACACCATATCTACTGATATATAATACTACTTCACACGCACTTTTCTCTGAATGTCATATTGAAAAGTTTCATGCAAACTGAAACAAAACTAAACAGGTATTCAGAATTGTATTATAGGGGACTATTGGAAGTACTTTCAGTTTTTTATTCCAAGGTGAATTCTTGATATAAATTATTCTCATCCTCAGTATCTCAGTTGTTACTCATGTCAAGATGTCCACGACACCTGCTACACTTGTGGCTATCAAAGGCCACTTTTTTGATTCATCTCTTCCTCTCCTTGTTGTTATATCTTCCCATGAAAATCAGAGACAGAGCAGAAACAGATAAAACGCCTTATTATGTATTGCTCACCATTTTTATTTTGATCTCAAATCTAAAGTAACAATTACTTTGAATGACTATATTAGTATCACATTTTGCACATCTTCATTTTAGGATGGGTTGCAACAACATATATTACATTTTTATAAGATAAGAGCTAATCAAAATTTTAAATTAATCAGAGATGTGTTGCACCACATATTTTTAAACCTGAATCAGTAAAGAGTACTGCATTAAACTATGAGTAGTAATAAATCTAATAGCTACATGGGCACATTGTTAAGGCAGCAAAGTTGCTCTAAATGACAGTTAACAAAGGATCAAACAAGCAATGCTGTAGTTCGGCTCTCTTTCTGAAATTTGTTCAGGCTCGTGTTTCGTTTTTTTTTTAAATACGTTATTTTCTACATTTAAATCCATTATGCTAATGCACTGTAAAACGTGCTTGTCTTTTGCTAGCTAAACTACTAGTAAAGGCTCGTCAAAGAAGTAAAAAATTCTCTGCGTGTGAAAAAAAATGACTGAGCTGAGCTGATGGAGGATTTTAGTATTGTACTGGAGGATAAAAACACAGACAACATGACCGTCAAAAAGAAGGAGACGAGCTGGGCAATTTTATGCGACCGATTCAACGGCTCTATACAGGGATTAAAGCAAAAATAGACACGGATCACAAAGTGTTGCTGGAAAAAACTTGAAAGCTAAAAAGGATGCAGTCGACGAGAGAAGACGGCTATTTCAGACGGGAGGCGGCCACCGTCTAAACAACTTGATCCTCTTTCTCAGAAAGTTTCAGAATTGATTCCCCAGCAGATTGCCCACTGCTTAACCTTTATGACGACAATGGGCTATTTGACCTACCAGTATTCTGTAAGGAGGTACATAGGAGGTAGATAGGTAGGCTCAGTAGGCACCCTGTGATATGGAGGAAAGGGATCTTGCACCAATTATTACAGCAGCACCTGAGATGCCAGGCAAAAGCCCCAAAACAGACATGAATCAGGCCCATATTTATGTAGCCTATTGAAGCAAATTGAAGTCCTGAAGATACAAAAAGAGGTTCCTGTACTACTAGAAGGGAAATGCCCACTTTGCAAATAAGTTTAAGAATTTACAGTAAATGTATGTATTTTCAATAATCTATATATTTTTTAATTAAATGTATCCATTTAAGAGATTGTCGGTGAATCGGAGCAGCAGGAGCAGTCATGCAATCACTTAACTGCACCATTGTGACGTTTAGAGAGCTGAGTCTGGCTCAGAGGTAAAGCTCTCTATCTATCAGGCAATTTTCGTTCCTACCCTCACCTATGGTCATGAAGGTCATGACCGAAAGAACAAGATCACGGGTACAAGCAGCCGAAATGGCTTTTTTCCAAAGGGTGGTGGACGTGTCCATTAATCATTATACATTTAACATTAATACAAGCACCATTTATTTGTTAAGTGTAGGCATAAAAAGTGACAGATTAAGAATTGTTTGATTATTTAATATATTTGGCTGAGCCAACACACAGGACTAACCTGTTGCAACAAAAACATTTCCTGCAGATCTACATAGTACTTTGTGTCTTTTCTTCCCCATGCCCTTCTAACATTCATAATTAAATGTAACAGTTATTTGTGGAGATATGTAAGTCTTTGAGTTGAGTTACAATAATGATCACTAATGAATTAGTAATGCTTATTAGATCTGTATGGTCTAAGCGTGAATTTATATAAAGGCTGTATACAACATCAATGTAGCAGCAAACTATTTTCAAGTTAAGGTAAGATACAAAGCAAAGTTACATCAGTATGGTTAAATATAAGCATACAGTCTGCTGATCCGAAATATGAAATGATCCGTGGCTCAAATCCCTGACACGAGCCGAACCGTGAGTTTTTTGCTCGTTTGCACCCATAGAACTATATAATAAGGTTGCACCACTACACGCTAACATAAAATATGTTTAAAAAAAAGCCTATTTCGCCAATGTTGGTAGATAGTTACAGTCAGCCATGTTATTTTATTTACCGTTTTTCACTTCCTGGAATGCCATGTGATCATAAATTGGAAATTTCAACTGGGAAATATCCAACCTCAGAGTTGTTTGGAATGCAATATATGTACCAGACAAACTGCACAATTTGCTTATGTAGTGCTAATAAACGGAAGTGGCTGAGACTATATGAGCAACTATGCCACACGCTAACAGTTTCCTGCAGCTCAACCCTACCCCTTGTGGACAAAAAGTACCATATACAGCATACTTTATATATAAGTTTCTGTGGAATTGAGCAACCCTGACCGATGTGTTAGATGTATAGCCATGCTGATTTAGATCTTTATCTGACAAATAATGTTTATATAAATTACATGGATTAGGATAGATGACACAAGCATCCATCAACTCAGCGGTTCTCATTCCAGTGTGTACAAGGATGACGGGAACTCAATTAAACACCTCACTCTGGTGACATTCAGGACATGTGTGCATGAGATATCGCTTGGTGCAAATTGCACCTGGACACAGAACAATAATCCAACTGATCCCTATTCAGTGTTTGGCGGTAGTGCCAGCCTGATTCATCATGGCGACGTTGAGTGCCGGCTCATATTGAAAAACGTGTGTTTTGACTTCGTAAGTAGTTCCAGCCTATTTCGAGGACCATGCTGAAATAGCACGTTTGTAAGTCCAGCAGACATCCAGTAACATTTATTGGCAGCTCTATTTGCTAACACATCATCTCCTTGTCTGTGCTATTATAGCTGAAACGCTTCATCCATCAAACGTAGCATACACACTTCAAGACTGTTACTAATGAGCTTTAATGTGAGGCACAATGGAAATATCTTTTTTCCTCATTGCCCCACAGCTGAGCCGATTACCTGATTAACAGATTGTGACAACACGCACACATACTGTACACATATGTATGCACACACTTGAGACATTTCATCTAGGCCTATGTAGAAATCAGCCCCCTCGGGACAAGTTTGGAAGTGCTAATGTTGATTAGCATAGCTTTGAGTGAAACCTTCCTTTGTCATTGGTTTGTCATCATGAATCAAGTTCAACATCAGCAGCCGCCAGCTCGTCAATCACCACAGTAAGGTTAGCCACCAACTAAGTTGATTTATATATCAAACTCAGGACCCCATATGCCAGTCACAACCTCGCTATTTGCTGTGAAAGATGTGCCCCACACCTGCTACAACATTATCCATACAACACTTATTTATAGCTTGTAGGCAAACTCTTCGAAAGGGCAAGATATAAGGGGAGGTTGCCGGCAAATTTGTGTGGTGTAACTAAGAGAAATAGCTTGGAGTGCTCTCAGCAGAGGTCTTGATTACCACATTAATTCATCATTAGCACATTGAAAGTTTATGTTTGTTTCTGCTAAAGCACTTTCAGAGCTGCCAAGCTTTCAATTATTTACAAATGGGGATGCATATTAGATTTTTACAATATTTTGTGTTTCTGACTATGATGTTATTAATTAACATAAGCAATAGAATACAGAACACAATTTAATTTGAGTCTATTTATCAGTTCCGCTGTCTGTTTAACATATAGATGGTTGTGTATTTAAGAGACCGGTGCAAGGTAAATATATATGTGGGATAAGTCTTGTTTGCAGAAGGGATTCCTCAGTTTCAGATCAGGCTTTGTTGATATGAATCTGCTTCATTTCAAATATATAGTCTGCGTTGGCTGCCAATGTGCATACAGTATTGTATTTCTTTGATGGAAATGTAATATTCTATATACACACTGTCTGGAATTACAGTCTTGTGGAATCAGTGTTTGAAAAACATAGATTTTGGTTTGAAGCTGAGCAAGTGCATACCCCTCTCGCACCTGTGTGCTGTGTTGCATTCCTCTCTACTCCTCTACAGTACACTTGCATCCATGGGCTTATACGGTACAACATTTCCACCCCTGGCTCGCCCATATTTCATGCACGTTTGTTTCAAAACTGAGGAGAACATTGTGGCTTCTGGGGAAACTATAACTACAATTGTTTCCCTCCAGGAATACGCCTAGAGAAAAAAACGTGCAAAAAAGTTTCTTACTAATTAACTTGACTTGTTCACCATATTGTATTGACCTCTTCGTGACCTTAAGCTTTAATTATGTTTTTACAGACTTTGCCATTAATCAAAGTAATTTAATAATGCTGGTGGGTAATGGTACATTAGAAAAGTATGTCTATTAGACATACTGGGATATTGATTCCCACCAGATCACCAGACCGGCATTCCCATTTTTAATTGAGTTAAGCCAAAGTTTAAAGACTACAGTGTGCCTTCTGTGGGATAGTGGAGCTGCTATTCCCCCAACAAACCTCTGATAATTGGAAGCCAATCTCATCCTTTGGTTTGGCTTGGCCTGGGCCAGACCCTTGCTCCCCTGTGACCCTTGTTAATGAAGAGCATCTCGTCCTTCCAATGATTAAGCAGCATATATGTCCTCGCTGCTATTCAAATGACATTTCTGTGCATGTGCTGCAGTTGATATGGTCTCACCCTTATTTACCCACACACTTGTGAATACTGATCAGCTCAGCCACCACGTGTATTCACAATTAACAGGCAGTTTGGATATAGCAAAATTCCCAAGTGACTGTAAAGGTTGCTACAGTCTCCCTGCATTGTTGCCACTACCACAACAGCATAGCGCATAGCAATGTGACGGCTCTATATTTTGCTGATAAAGGTCTCTGGGAGAATAAACAACAGGCCTGGGATGTAGAAAATCTGCCTTCAAATCTTCACAGCAGCACAAGGATGGTAGTGTCTGTGGATATATGCCAAACAAACAAAGAAATGAGGCTGTGCCATGGCCCTTTGTTAAACCTGTGTTTTATTATTTCAGACAGCTGAGAAACAAGATGTCGCACCGCCAACCAATACAAAACTACACCAGTGGCATTGGAACAATATCTTCCACTGCAGTATTCATTCTGCATAGTATCTGAGACAATTAACTACATGCTACAATTTAAGTTGGCTTTATGAATATAATTGGATGTAAACGACCATATTACACCACACGTTGTATTTTAAAATCACTAGTCATGTTGTTGACTTGCTGCGTATCAGATACAGCTAAATCAATTTGAATGGAATCCTATGAAGGTCTATGGAAAACAGCGCAGGGAATTACACCTATTCTCTTCTGTTGAGCTTCATTAGCCACATTGTCCCAAGGGACATGATAAGATCATTTAAAGCCTTAATGTGCTGCGTGCGCCTTACATGTACACATTCTCAAACACATGTCCATGCATGAAAGCCCCTGTACACACACACACAGTTGCCCCCTTCATCATTAGCTGCAAACACCCATAAGCGTGTTGGTCACAGTCTATCAGAGTGATGCTCTAGTGTCAGGAGGGAGCTATAGCTGTGAGACCTCCCTAGTAGCAGGTGGCTGGGCTCAGGGAGACGGAGACCTCGCCCGGGGATGGGCGGGGAGTGGGGGGGGGAGGGGACACTATGACTCGAGGGATATAGTCACCCTGAGACCCACGAACCTGAGAAAAACAAGCCAAGCTGCCCCGACACGGGAGTTTTCATTAAGAGAGAGAGAGAGGAGGGGAGAGAGAGTGAGAGAGAGAGAGAGGGGGGAGAGAGAGAGAGGGAGAGAGGGAGAGATAGAAGGAGAGAGGGGGGGGAGCGAGAGAGATGGAGGGAGGGAAAGAGAAATATAGTTTGAGAGAGAGAGAGTAATAGAAGGAGAGGGATATTGAGTTTGAGAGAGGGAGAGCTAGAGATAATGGACCAGGGTGCAGAGGAGAGATTGGTGTGGATGCATGTCACCAACAGGGTGCGTGGAGCTACTGGGGGTCTAGCAAGAGGAGGGTTATGGTTGGCATATTGACTGTTGCCGAGAGAACTGGCACCGTCATACTTTTGGAGTATATGTGATGCAATGACTCTTGTCCCAGGGTATACCTCGGGGTGCGGGTGATTCATGCACACACGAGAGCGCACACACACACACACACACAGGCGTAAGCACATCTCGGCCCAGCTTCCACGCAAACAATCATATTTAGACCATTGTGCGCACATCAAAACACACACACACACACACACACACACACACACACACACACACACACACACACACACACACACACACACACACACATATTTATAGACCATGCAAGTGCCGGGATAGAGACATGTTGCTTTTATCTCCTCCGTGCTAGGCTGTGGCTGGCGTGGGCGCGAGCGTTAGTACTCTTGGGTGAGCACACTTGAGGTTGACGATGCATCTGGGAGCATGAGTTCAGACCGGGAGGACTATGACATGGTCTGTCAGAAAGCCGTGACCCTGATTGGAGACCTTTGTTTACATAACAGCGCGCTATTGGATCAGGAAACTTGTAAGGGTTACCTCTTCCAAAGCCCTGACCACAAAGACCCAGGTAGGTGCTTATCAGGAGCCACTATCAGAGCTGTACTGGAGATTACTATATGTACTGGAACTAGATGCACTGTAGACTGAGAGTTAACCTTTGAAGTGAATCCATTTAAAAGACAAATTTTCTTTCTTTTTTTAGCAGAGTCATTCAAATGCAAATACATGGTTTACATTTCCCATTACAGTATGAAAGCTGCCTGCATATGTTTCTTTGTGTGGTTTTAATTTCAAAATGAAACAACTGCCTTTAGTGATTTTGCACTGAAAGAGTTTTATTTTCTTTCTTCCGCTGTGGATAACTTAATAATGTGCTGTGGATGGTTTAATAATAGCCTTTGTAACAAAGGCTTTGAGCAATATGTACATGCGACGAACAAACTCGCAGACAGCTAAACAGCAGAGCTCTTGTGATGAACATATTCAACCCTGATTGTCCTGACCAGTGAGATAGGGTTAACACAGAAACCCCTGTTGAGAAATGAATTGCACCTGCTTAACTCAAAATGTACAAAAAGTAGCGATAACAGTGTCCTGTTGAAACATCTAAACTTTAATATTCTAATATGAGGCACCATGCTCTGCATGTATATAGTTCAATTGTTCACAAGGCATGATTTATCCATCATAGTTGTGTATTTGCTAGGATGACATTTGTGGTTGACAATATTCAAATTTAAGATGACCATTTTTTTAGATTTCAAAGCCGCTTGACCGCCACAGATATTTACATTTGACATTTTCAGTAAATACTTTATCAACATAACATTTATAACATTTTATTTTGTTTTATTTCTGCATCAGTTAAATATTCTGCAGGAAAAAGTAATAAAGCAGATACATTTTTTATTATTATATAAATGTACTGTTTAATATATTATTACATTACATGCAGTTAATACATTTGAGTGATGCATTTATGTCAACTTCCACCAAATTCTAATGTTACACAATTTATACATTCCTCTTATAAATGTTGAAACAGTTTCTCAGTTTTAGATCATCTTTATGATTGTTATACATTGTCTGTAGTGATGATGTATATGGTTGGTAGAATAAAAATATACCTACAAGTCTACGTATGGTTGACAGGATGCATGTCAAACCATTCCTGACCAAATCCTATGTCATCTCACATCATTCTGTGAAGAAATCAAATGTAGATCACAGTGCCACTGGCATTCTCTACAAAGCTGTGGGGATATTAAATGCCATTGCATGTTATCTAGCCATCACATTGAATTATGTCTTCCAAATGGAAGCTAAACACAAGCTGTTTATCATATTGTCAGGGGAATACACAGGGTGGGGGAAGCTTGAACTATTTCCTTGTATCTCTGTAGACCCTGTAGAGAACAACCAAATTGCACCCATTCTCAATTAGAGCTGACTCACAAATTTAAAAAGTGAACTAATTATATATAAGTTATCTATTAAACCTTTATTATTGCTACCATTTAAAACCATATGCCATAGTTAACTGCCTGCTATATGCTGGTCCTTCTGACTAAAATAGTTTTAATTCTGTAAAGCAAGTTGACATGAGTGTATATTTGAATTTCAGATTATAGATTTGCATACAATTTGCATTTGCATACAATTGTTTTTGGTCCAAAACATTGCATAGAACAGCTTTAAAGCTAAAAACGTGTATCCCTTGAAAAACAGAATTACTTAATGTAAATTCTGCCATCTAGTGGTGCAGTTGCAGCATAGCCAATGCTAACACTGTCATAATGTTGACTCTCCATTTTATCTGAGCATACATTTTAGCATACATTACATTAAAGATTATATATAATTAAAGATTATAAAACATATATAAGATAAAACACATTTTATTATATGTACTGTATATCGAATCAATAGTTCATCTAGGGTTTAGGGCACCTTTATATTCTATTTAAATCTTCAAAGAATGTAATTGCTGGATTTCTGCAATGGCTTCTTTTTCTTAACATAAAACCCTAATGTGTGTGCATGAAGGTTCGTTTCATGAACTAATCTTTTTTTATGCAAGACATTATTTCAGCACAGCTGATACCCACATATGAATGTTGATTTTATGCTATGTTGTCTTGTAATGGTCATTTGGGCACAGCAAGAAATTCCGTGCCATTTTCATTTGCCCATAAGTAATTTTCCGCTCTGTGACACTGCAGATAAATGCACAGTAGGCTGGTGTGTTCTGCTATACTTTATGCTGCTGTACTTCACATATGCCAACATCGCCCTATTTGTTCACTGGATACTTCTTATGACAACATAACAAGTTCAAATCATATCCTGGGAGGAAAAAAAACATTCAACAGCCTTCATGAGAATTGATGCCCTTTGTCTTTATTAGGTAATTTGTTGAATGAGAGTGTGTTGACTGTATCCTGCCTGAAACTGTTAGCACACAGGATGCAGCTGGTGTGCGTGTGTGTGTGTGTGTGTGTGTGTGTGTGTGTGTGTGTGTGTGTGTGTGTGTGTGTGTGTGTGTGTGTGTGTGTGAAGGCTCATCAGTGTGATAAATCAGAGTTCAGACTACCATCCCATACAGTGCTGAAAGGACATTTCCAACTGATCCACTGCCTGCATGAGATATTGATATTCACACTGGTGTGTTCTGTGTTGACACAGGCTGAGAAACACACCCACAGCCCCGCGTAGAACACAGTGTCATGAGACAACACAAAACACACTTGTACACATGCAGATGCATGCTAATGCACATGCACAAAGCCATAAATACAGGATTGTCAACAAGCAGGCACACGTGAAACATGACGACAGACATGCACTCACACACACACACACACACACACACACACACACACACAATCATATGCATACTGCCAAACGTGCACATACTTACCTGCATAAAAGCACACAAACACATACATTCACACACACATAGAAACCCCTAACTAAAACACACAAACAGATATGCAAACTCACACACACTGTATGCAAACAAACAACAGGCTAACAAACTCTCATTAGAATTCCACTATTACCATTAACAGCTGCAACTTCAGGTGTGTGGACGTTAATTGACAAGGTTTATTTTGATCACATTATTTCTCTCACGCCTGTCTCATCTTGAGCTTTATTAGGCAAGACCTCTGGCTGGCAGGGGACATTAGCATCGCTAGATCACTCATTTAGTTCCCACTGATCTGCACCGCTGTCCCTGGTTGGTGCATTGCAGGTTGAATCCAAAACAGTAAACATGGCCATCAAATTAACTGTGCTGTTGAGATTAGGACCTCTATACCTTTCAATAATTCAAGTCTTCTCTCTCTCTCTCTCTCTCTCTCTCTCTCTCTCTCTCTCTCTCTCTCTCTCTCTCTCTCTCTCTCTCTCTCACAC
>JAODLL010063215.1:0-17622 GCA_026546735.1 Forbesichthys agassizii
GTTTAGATCCGGGAGGCCGTTCCTCCCAATCACACCTCTCCAGGTGTCTCCATCATTGCCCACGTGCGCGTTGAAGTTTCCCAGCAGAACTATGGAGTCCCCTACTGGAGCCCCATACAGTACTCCATTCAGGGTCTTCAGGAAGGCCGATCACAACAATGCGTTGTGCGTGAATTAGCCACCCCTGGGCTATAACATTGTATACCAATCAAAGCTGTAGTTTGAGGATGCAAGGATTATCATTTTTGATGGTACAATTATAGTCTGAGGAATAATCAGTTTCACGATTATTATGCATGAATGAATTTCACAACACTAGCAATTAGGGCTGGGTGATATGGACCATAAATAATATCCCGATATATTTAGGTTGAATACCGATACACGATATATATCTGTATTTTCTATAAAGTGGGCTAAAGCCTTCAGGCATAGAGAAAATACAGGAAACCCGACAGAATTTGGCATTTTTAATTTTTAGCAACATTAAGTGACGTGAGCTTTATCTGGTGGTCACTCGCTCCTGACTCCACTCCTCAGGCCAAGTGCAGGCATGGAGGGAGAGACGAACAAAACAAAAAAGTAATGAATGAAACGCATAATATAACTATTTAGATATAAACGATATTGTCTAATCTTAGATCTCTTTTGAAAAAATTCCGATATACCGGTATGTACCAGTATATCAACGCTTTTGTCAGACCACCAACATAACCGTAACTTTCCTCACGCATGGAGACTATTCCACCAATTGCTAACAGTCAAAAACAATCTTACATTGGCAAAGGTGCACTCAAGACAATCCAGTCTAGTAAAATATTTAGTCCAAAACACAATACAATATGACATAAATTAATATGCACGCAAGTGATGTTGCATAATTTCATATTAGCCGGCAGATGTAATCTTCCATTCACAAAACTTTTGTGCACCTTAGCACTCGCATATAAACATTAGCCAAGCTCTCAAAATGGCCGCCTATGACACACCTATGACATACAGCCAATGAGTTGAATCTGTTGAAGCCAATTGCAGTGAATTGCAGCAGAGCAGAAGATAGAAGATTAACTAAAATTGTTATTGTAACATAAATGGTAAATCATTTGTTAAAGTATGTGTTATATTGAGATAGTATTTAAGATTATATATTTATATTAGGATTTTACAATAATATACATAATTTATATACAGTTATTACATTATAATTTGCAGTTCTTTATGGTAGGGCTATGCCCTACTTGTTCTTATAAGAAAAATGCAGCTACCAATGCTATATGGTCGGAAGTGGGTGGCCATCATTAGATAACCTGCTTTTGAAATCGGTGGGCATTGAACTTTGTCCTGGCGAACACGCACTCATTGCGAGATCAATCCTGTGTGTTTACCTCCAAAAAAGGTTTTTACTGGCAAAGCGGCGTTGTTGTACTAGTGAGCGGTGTTTGCCACTTTATGTTGCTATTTACGGAGCAAGGGCTGTGTAGAAGTAGGCTACCAGATTTTTTTTTTTTTAGCTTTTAGCATGCAGAGATCGGTAAAATAGCTAAATGCAAGGAGGTAGCCTGAATTTGACAAAGTGACAATAGTTGACTATTAGGCCTACCTTTTAACTCACATCTTCAAATAATGTGTCGTTTCCATCAAACATCATTCGGATAAACATCAGCTGCTGTGTAGGCCTACTACTGCTGTCCACGGACTCGCATTGGATAGGCTACTATACCACATGCACGTATAACCAGATCCCGGTTCATCTGCTCTGTCAAGTTCCCGTACATAGCCGACACTCTTCCAACCATTGTAGGCTACTTGCCCCCAATTGGACGTCAGCCTTACTGTCAGACAAATGAGATAGGTCTACTTTATTTACAAAAAATAACTTCAATCATCCAGCTCACAATCATTGCAAAAATACTAAATTTTCTTTACCTTTTCTGCCATGTTTGTCTTTGCTTATTTTTTTCTAGCTCCTGCAGCTGTGCCTGTTTGCTTAATTGTCTCAGATGGTTTGTTGTATAACGCGAACAATATTGAACTCTATGCCAGACAAGATCAGTTAATTCACATAACATTGTTTTGAAAATGTTAAATTCAATATTGTCATTTTCAAATCTACATCAATGCACATGTTTTTGAGGGGAAAAAAACAGCAACACAATTAAATAAAAAGATGGCGCTCTGTTGGGACTTGTGCTATGTTTAGAACATGGTCTGCCGGTGACTCTCGTCGTGCCCGCGGGCACTGTGTTGGCTACCCCTGCTTTACAGGAACATGTGCTTTGCATTTGCTTTCCTTCAGTATCTTTATTCTCAAAATCTGCACCTTCATGTCAAACATTATAAACCTATTAATAATATATGTGGTCATAAATATCCCGTCTTTTCAGACAGCTGTGGCTGAAACACATTGCGGGGGCTGGGTTAGTAGGTTGCACCAGCACTGCTGAATGTTTACAAGCGATCAGAGCAGCTGTTTGTGAATGCAGAGTGAGAATATACAGTACATGGAACGAAGCCTATTGCCTTGGAATGGGCATATGTGTTCATGTGAATCAGCTTGCACTCTCTATTCCTTCTTTGCTGCTAAAACTTTATTGAACTGCAAACTACAAATGTGTGTGCTGTCCTGTGCGGCCGTTGCATACAGTTGTGAGATGAAATGAAGCCTTGTTAAAACTGTAATCCATGCCCTACTTGAATTAATGCTCTGGCTCTAGCCGTACACCTGCAAGCCCTCTTGCTGTCAGGTCAGTTATAGCATAGTGTCAGACAGTTTTACAGCAAAATTACATCTCTGCATTGACTAATTACACCTGCTGTCCCCAATCTAACATTTTAAGCTAGTATTGGATCGGTGTGTCTTTGCTTCTCGCAAAACATTTAGGATGCCAATATTGCCAAGTTTCCTCCATCTACATACACTCATCCAGCAAAAATAGCATCACACACAAGGTTTAAATACTGAGCACCCCTCAAATTGGCAGCGCTTGCATGGGTGACTAGTACTCAGTTTATAGTATTGGTGACCTTTTACAGACAACAAATGTGCCACTTGTGCAATAGGACCAAGATCATTAGAGTACCACATCTGACATTTGTTTTACTGGCTTCCACTCTGAAAAGGATTTAGCTGTTGGAGCTCAAGCCTGTTTTGGTTGTCAGCTACTAGCTTTTACAGCCATAGATTTCTGCTGTGGAAGGCATTGTGCTACTGCTTGCTTTGCTCTTTGTCTGAAGATTTCTACTGCTCTTGTTCTGTATTGCAGATTTTAAACTCATTGTGGATCGGCATGTAGATCTTAAATAACGCACTCCCCAAAGGCAGAGGAATTCTCAGCTCAGCCAACGCAATTAGTTGAATATTTAACAGGGAATAGGACATTGTGTTGACACGGAATGGACTGGAAGTTTGAAAGTTGAAATAGACACCGATGATGACAAATAGCCCTATAAGTTAACATTTATCGACCTTATGCTATTTCACAAATAGCTAGAGTGTGGACTATGTGGTTCTACTCTTTTTTTATTTATTTGTTTAGTGCAATACTGCTACAACACACATGCACTTCCTGGTAGGGCTGGACGATTAACCGAAAAGTAATCGAAAAGGAAATTCAGAACATCTAACAATGTAATTTTCCTAGGTCGGTTTTTTCGATTAAAAAAAAAACAAACACTTAAGTATCTTGCTTTTACAAATAGTACATTTTACAAAAGCTGCTGAACACTACCGTGTGTGTATTTTCCTTATTTATAGTTCTATGGTGTATTCTAGTTAACTTTACCCATCTAGTCGGCTGAATGGAAGTATCATGGAGCAGAACTCAAACAAAAGCAAAACAAAGGCTAAAAAAATCTTTCATTCATCGTAATAGAGGTACAATGTTCAATTAATTGTGATTTTGTTTTGTTGGTAAAATCGTGCAGCCCTACTTCCTGGTGCCAATTACTGAACAAGGTTGGCAGTGTTGTATTTGACTGTTATTAGAAATGCATAGGCTCTGCAATGCTGTCCTATTCTGTCTATTTTAATATTTGACTAACAGTTGCAGGCAGCAACATGAGCAAAAAGTCACGTCACTCATATAGCATGTTTTGAAAAAAAGTATTTGTATGACATTTAATTTATCAGCTTTTATTATTCTACTAGTTGGAGGGGAAAAATAAGTGAAAATAGAAAATATCCAACCTGGTGTCCACTTGAATTGACTAGAGCAATTAAAATCATAAAGAGTCTGTTTTTTGTTTTGTCCCTTGACAGCTGTTGGCTAGATAGCCATCCCATCTAGGCAATGGAATTCCCTTTCAGAGTTTTTGCTGAATATTGGAAATGAGTAGGAGGGCATTATCTGTGAAAATAACAAACCTACCTCTATTTGTGTTGGCATGTGAACATGACTAATGTAAATCTCGCCTCACCAGTTTATCAGCCCTCCTTGGTTGAGTAGGGAGGTTTGGCTCGCAGCTCTCAAGATAACCTTCACTGCCCTGAGTATGAAGCACACATCCCTCTTTTAAAAGAATAAAGGATTTGCCGTTGAGCAGTGGAAGATGTATTTGGGAAGAATCGTTATTTGTGTGAAATAGATTGAACAGTACTGCAGCAGTCCAACCTTGTGACGCTGCCCATGACTGGTCAGCCAGTGGAAATGGCTGCTGTGTCATGTAAACTGTTGGCCAGACCAGCTGGTGCTGAGGCCAGGCTGCATGAAGACTAATGAGGTGTTTATCTCATGAAGACTGAGGCTGGACTCTGCTCCTGAATCCCTTCTCCTTGTATCCCTAACATGCTGTGACCAGAAAATTCAGAACACACTGGTGTATTTCCAATATTTACCTTTTTAAAACATAATTCTAAATATTGGCTCTGTAATAGGGCTGGTCGATTAACCGAAAAGTAATCAAAGTCATTTTGTTTTCCAGGGGAAAAAAATCTTGTTCAATCAAGCGTAAATAGGAGGATGCGTGTTTTACAGATAAGCCTATTTGTCGGGACCCAGACACGAGACACCCATCTTGAAATCGTGACAATCCCAGGCACAGCAATAAACGAGAAGCAAAGCAACGCTGCTGTTGTTATTACCAATATTAGTATCAACCGCGATAACTGATGTAAATCGAAACTACAGTTCATGTCAATGGCTCGCAACACGGCAGCTCATGTGGTCTCACATAAACATTTATCAGAACAGACTCATAATGCGTGACAGACAACTTAATGAACTTAATATATAGTAAGGTTGGGTTTCTAACACCTACTGTTAATATATCTGGTGCTCGTACTGTAGGCATTTTACAGCTTTTGAGATAGCTCCTTCTTCCTTCCAAGTTCAAAGCAAAGACATATTTTCACCGGCGCCGCCTCCCTTCGTGGTAGCGTCTAGGTCAAAAAAAAATTCAGGTGAGATTTTAAGGAGGAAAAACTCTAGGTGGACCACATATTTTCGGCAATTATTAACATGAGCGTCTATGAGAGCGAGACAACGAGAGCATCAACCTTGCAGCTTGGTTAATGTTCAAGGTATCAAGTCAATGGCAAAGGTTTTCTATAGAATTATAGGATGTCGCTAAGTCTCTCGGGCATATTGGCTTTTGCTCAACAAAATAGCAGTCACGTACATATGCGTCCAGTTTGCAATGTGGTCTTCTACTACAACTGATATTATATTTGTTAGTCAAAGTAAAGACAAAACCACAAATTAAAAACTAATCACGTTGGGTAGACTATTGGCACCCAATTCAAGGTATTCCTACGGGTATAGGTTAAAATGTGACTAGTGCCATACCCAACCATAATCCTCACTAACAGGAGCTATGTGAGCTATGTGCACTGCACACATGTATGGACTTGTCACTCATCGCGTTGATCATTAGGTCTGGACTACTACATTACATTTACAATATATACTGTATGTGGACGTTTTAAGCTGCCCTCTTGGCCAGGTTGCTCTTGTAAAAGAGATTTTAATTTGACCTGGTTAAATCAAGATGTGTATATATACAAACAGGTTATGTGATGATGTCTTGTCTGTAGAACAGTTAATAACTAATTTACAGTAATATATTGACTTGACTCGTATAGTGGTTATACAGTATATTGAGCTAATTAGTGGTGTGCGCCCGTGTGTAAACTGGCTGTCGGGGAGAAGAGCTTGCGTCGCGAGAAAGCGCAACACTTTCCGCATCAATACTGCAGAACATTTGTATTGAAACCATTTTCAGAATCTATATTTATCGAAAAAAATGGTCCACCCATACATCTGTACAAACTGACCTGTTTTGTTCTCAGATACTGGTGTTTAATGCGACATTTAGTGGCAGGAAATATCATATATGTGCATATTAATTTGTGTACAATGCATGGAAAAAACTGACTAGATGTAAAATAAGGGCTGGGCGATATATCGATATTTATATTTGTATATTTTCAAAAGAGATTTAAAATTAACACTTTTTTTCAGAGTAGCATTTCAGGATATTATATTTGGTCCATATCGCCCAGCCCTAGGTCATAAAGAATAGTCCCAAAATTTGAATACAATGCTTCAGCCAGCATGTCCTTCCGCCATGTGGCAGCAAACATGCTACTACTTGGGCTATGGGCTATGCCATTTTAGCTAGAATCACAACATCACTGAACAAAAGTTTCCAGAAATTAGGATAATCTCCATACTGAATTGACAGCAATTGGTGAAATTAAATGTACATTTCAACATTATCACAGTGTAGAGAGGGAACAGATAGAACCTATTCACCTTGGTTAGCAATGCAATGCTAATGCGAATATAAACCAATGGTAATACATTGTGGCATGTACAACACATTATTTTGCACAGCTGCAGCACTTAAAATATGTTTTAAGAAAATGGAAAATAGAAAAATATGTTTCCTCAAATAATATATCTAACCGACTTGATGAAAATTCTCAATTGATCATTTAATTCACTCTTTAATTCACATTTATTTTGCATGCACTCCAGTTTTTTTTGTGTATATTATGTTTTGCATTGTTTACTGTACTGCGTCGTTCTATTTTGTACTGTGTATTGTGGTAATTCAAGGTCTATGAAAATTACTATATAAAGTTTTACTTTAATGATTATATTCATAATACATCTTGAATCTAAATGTAACATTAAAGAAACTGACAATATATTAAAAATGTATGTGTTTTGTATTATATGTATTAGGCAAATGTGCTTTATGTAATACATTACTAGTGAAAATGTTAACACTAAATTATCAGTCATGGATGCAAATCTATATCATCTTTCTAGGGGACAAATGTACGTTAAATACGTGAGAGGCTGAGTAACGGAGTCATTAAAAAAACTGCTAGGATTATGCATAGAACATACAACTTTATTAGGACAAATGCAAATTGTCCAGTAACTTTGTTAATTCACGGCCACAGCAATACGGTACACCTTGCAAACAACTTCAGGGAACAGCTCAGTTTATATAATATAGCTGTAAACACAAGATACTCAAAGTTGGTGGCAGCAATGTATGACTGTTATGTTGCTGCCATGCTGACTCTATACAAAATATGGCGCTGTTGATTTAGGTGACACATGTTGAACTCACTGGAATAAGGAATGAATACAAGCAGGAAATTCAACTCTACTCTACACTGCTGCATATACAGTGCAACATTCCCACATGGCCCACAGCAGGAATGGCCCTTCTGTGTATTACAACCCCTGCCTCAAGGAAAGTGTTTGAAAACCAAAGATGACAGGAGAATGCAGCCATGTGCCTAGACTAACTCCCTCTCTGTAGTCCTTGTTGCAGCAGAGTGGCCTTTCTCCCTTGTTGTCCAATTCTCTGAGCAGATGGTGTGTGTTTTCCCCTGGATGAATCACAGAGATGGGTTGTTAGTAGCGGTCCCAGACTGTTGAAGTGTGGCTGGTTGTCTTTTTCTGAGTCTTGAGAGTACATGTAATACACCCATAGGCTTTCCTTCCATGTTGGAATGCTTTCCTAACACAAGTGTTCTGTTTGTTCATTTGTATACATCAGAGTAGAAATAGACCTAATAATAGATTTTTTTTGTTGTAATTTTTCTTTCCCTGGCAGACTCTGGAGGAGCCCCCCTACCTTATAGTGGGGACTGATGTAAGTGCCAAGTATAGAGGGGCATTCTGTGAGGCCAAGATTAAGACTGCTAAGAGGCTGGTCAAGGCCAAGGTAAGCTGTGTTCCATATATTATGCCTCTTTTCTGTATGGTGTGTGTGAGTTAAATGATCCTGGTCTTTATTGGAACACCGTAACATTATATTACAGGTAGAGTTGTGGATGCTGAAGAAACATTGTTGACATTTGAACTGGATCACAACAAAAACACTTCTCCTTTGAATGTATATGATCTCCGCCCCACACATTGGACACAAATGGCCAAGGCTATGATAGCGATGCGGTCTGCACCACTTTGTGTACCCATGTACAAACACCAGTGCAGACAGAACGGGCAATTAGCGGACTGTGAGGAGATATTTGACACATGTTTTTAAATGGAGTGGCTACAAGTATTGAGGATTATTGAGCACTCCGTCCTAAAGTATGCTTCTCAATGCTGCTGGTTTATGAGGATGTTTTGTTTACCAATAGAGTAGCTACCCACAGAATACACACAGCACAATGTGTGCTGTCAGGTGATTTGTACATGAGCGTTAATGTACTATACAATGCACGCATGGTAAATATAGTCATGGAACCTTGACACTATTATCTTTGGCTCAAAGACATACAGTGCAACGAGGCTGAGTTAACAAACAAATGTCAACCGTTCTTAAAATGGGATTGATTTGGGTTCCTCCAGCCAAGATACAGGCGACTCACATTGTTAACCGGGCGGGGGATATAATGGCTCCAGCCGCGGGCGGAGGATATTGCACACTACCCTCTAGTTGCCTCACTGTCTTTAAGCCGTCCTCCATGCAAATTGAACTGCTGCTAACCTGTTTGTGGTTGCATGCCTGCTGCCTTCCTATTGCATGCTCTTATGCTGTTGCTGATGAAGGTCTTGCATGGTGTCAACTAGCAGGATCTCTCTATTGCCCAAATGGGACTGAAGCAATATGATAGAGCCAGATCGCTTGTCACCCCATATGATAAGAATGTCAATAGGAAGTATTATGTATAAGTATATGTCAAAAGTATTTGTTTGTTTTGTGCAAATTTGTGCATGGAAATCACAAATGTGTGCACAAACCTTTTTATAGAAATAGCAAGTTTAGATTGACATGTTATGTCTATGAGCGATTCAGCCCATTTTAGCGCGAGACAAACGGGGAGGCTGATGACGTCATCTGTTTACATGAAATAAACCTGAATAAAACAGAAACGTGCACAGATGGTGCAAAAACAAATGTGATAAGTTAAGTTACATTATCAGGAGTCTGAGGATGTCACATCATTGCAAAACATTTTATGTTTTTTTTTTTCTCTCTAAAATGGTTTGTGCGAACATGCACAAATGAAATGAAATAATTGTATTCACATTTCTATCATATGGGGTGCAAACTTCACGGAGGGGTCTTTTCCTTATGCTGAGCTGAAGCATGTGTGGGAGGAACAAAGATTGCATGCTGGCTGTTGAGAGTAATGTGCTGTAGACACAAGAGAATATACACCTTACTGGCATAGCAGCTGGAACTGCTAGGAACAAACCGTATACAGTTTCTGCATGGATAACTGTGTTGTGGGTGTATTGGTTGTATGTTTCTAATTCCACTGTTATGAAAGGCTCGGGTGCGTCGGTCATTAATCACTTTCTGCTTATTTAACTTAAGTAAATGGTTTCACCATATGGCACTGCATCTCAAATGGCTTTCATATTTCATGAAAATAAGTGCATATTTGTGATACAAGTGATAATTGTTGTTGTTCTGGATGGTCCGTTGGTTAGGATGGGAGAATCTCCTAATGTAACCTTGCTGCACACGGTCACATACAACACTCCCAGTGTATACAAGAATAGCAACATGACATCTCCACTATTCAAGAATAATAAATGACATATTTCACACTTGTTGTTTTATTATATACTCTACTGTAGCATCTTTAAATTAGACTCATTGATCTGTCAGAACATTTAAACCCTTTTTATTTTGGTTATAGCCTTAGTATGTTGTTGTAAAACTCTTGCTGGTTGTTCCATTACATTATGCTGATTTAGCCGAGATGTATGCTTCAAAACAAGTCATTAGAGTTCAGCCTATCTTCATCAGTCTCAGTGAAGGAGTAGCATGACTCTCGCTGAGCCTATTCACCTCCCCACAGGTTTCTTAGTCTGAGGTGCCAATCCAGACATCCTGTATTCAATCACTTTACTTTGCTTAGATGCAATTGCTTGTTGAGTCATATAGCTCTCAGAGAGTGGCGCATGGAGTCAGTCCGTGTTGGTGGCATTGTGCCCTGACTTCGTACAGTACGAGCTGCAGTCCCTCCTCCCTCTCTCTCTCCCTCGCTCTTCCTTGCTCTCTCACTCCCTCTCTCTCTTCCTCTCTCACCAATGCACCCTTCCGCAATCTGCAAGAGCAAAGGCTCCCTGCCCGTTCTCTGAGGGAAGGGAATTTCTCTCATCTGTCGCACAGGAATGCAATTATTTCTGTATCCAACAAAAAGGTTGCCGGTTTCATTTCCCCCTTTTCTCTCGTGACCTGAAAACTGAAGAGTGTCTTTCTTACATGCTTTTTTGTGATTGCTCCCAGCTTGAAGATCATTGGAAGGAGCTTGCTATCACATTAAGGTTTTAGTGGTTGATATTTGTAGTATTTCTGCATTTCATATTTAAAACATGTTTTTTTTCTTTCTATTTTTAAACCTATAAGCTTGCTGTTTGCAAGCGTTGTTTAATTTGTCTTCCCTGCATTTGTGCTGCTTATCCCAAGTGAAATCACATTTGATAAAAGGCATGCAATATGTGCTGCCATTTCAGTCTTGGAAACGCATGCCGTCCCCTTGAAAACAGTGTAGAGCATGTGTTTAATTTATTTTTGTAATGCAGAGATGAGCATTTAGCGGAAATGCAGCAACTGTTTATCAAACACGCATCATTCAAATGCAAGTTGAGATAATGTTCTGGGGTACTTCAACAATGATATCAGGGAACGCGATGAAAGGTGATGTTAGTCCGTATAGCCTCAGCAGCATACATGTGGTCACACCGGGCAAACTACTTTCATGTTTGCACTCTCCTACATACAACCAGTCTATTAGGGACTTGACTTCATCAGCATAATCGCTGTAACCCAGTTATGAAGTCCGGGGGCAAGAGTAGGAATGGCTATATGTGTCCAGGAGAAGCGTGGCGTCGGGCCAAGCCCTTAGGGAATTGTTTGTTTACTCCCGTTACTGATTCCCCTCCCTTCCCCTAGGTGACCTTTAAACCAGATCTGTCGACGGCTGAAGTTCACGATGAACACATCAAAGGACCTCTGAAGGTAAGACGAACAGAATGTGTTGTCACTCCCGTGGTTTAATGCATGAAGGTCTATGAAAGTCTTGTTTAATTTGCTGTTGGTTGACTTTGTTAGTTTACTTTGAATATAAAACAGTATTTGCATTGTTTTTCTGGTAGCTGTCAGATGTTTATTGACTTTTTTTGTAAACTTTGGAACCGGTTTGGTTGTGCAGAAAAAGTTCTGTTGTAATCAAGAAAACGTAATCATTCCTCCCCATTGATTGATTCACTGTACAGAGAATACTGAAGCTGTGCTGCATGCAATCTATAGGCCTACATTATGTCATGTTGCATGGAGATCATGCTATACAGCAGTAATATGTCACGTCTATTCTCATTCTATGTGATCTTCCGTAAGAGTCCCCTGCACAGTGGCCACTACTGTTGTCATTGTGCGTAGCGTGCTGTTGACAGCATTGTATTTATCCCTACGTCTGCAGGTGGGTGCTGTTGTAGAGGTGAAGAATCAGGATGGAGTTTACCAGGAAGCCACCATCAATAAGCTGACAGACGCCAGTATATACACAGTCGGTGAGTCAATATCTAGTCGTCAGCTCTCATAGCCTGTAAAACACGTAGACTTTAGGTTCCACCACTCCTCGACAGAGTTAAGACATGCAATAACAAGGTTTCCTGGGGACATGTTTGCTTGTGTTGTTGTTTACTTTAAGTCACCAGAGGGTCCGTGGTAGTGCTAATAAAACTACTTGCTCAAAGGGAGATTATCTCTGGCTCGTCTTGGCACATAGGCTACTCTATTTTAGCAGCAAATCAGCATGGCACTTTTGGGAACTGAGATCGAGTATATTGTTGTGCTTCAGTAGCCTATGCATATTTGTGGTTTGACTATTGGGTATGTGGTGAAAGATCAAACATCACACATTTGTATTATCGCAATAAGAATAAATATAATGGAATACATTTTTCCATGGTCTGCAGATTAAAAATAACTAAATAATCTGTATAAATAAAGTATCATGTGCGGCTTTGTGGAGACAAAAACACACACACACACACACACACACACACACACACACACACACACACACACACACACACACACAGAGCAATAACTTGTTATAAATGTTTTATGATTCATTGCAGCTGTGATATTGCCACTGACTATGAGAAGCATTGCGTTTGGAGTAGAGATGCAAGTTCTTTCCACTTTATGATTCCTAGCCAGCCAGGGAGAAAATGCAACTGCATGTGTAATGCACAAACGATAGTACGGTGACTAGGTTATGCACATCAGGGTACTGATCGCCAGAGAGGTTTGCACTTAGCATTGTCCCTTTATTAGAAGCTATTCTTAAGAAGATTGGTTCAACTTTTGACTAGAGTATAAATTACACCCTGACATTCAGAGGGCCCCCATCCCAAAATATAGAATACAGTTATTGGTCCAAGGTAAAGGCTCCAATGAGTCTGACAGTCACTGAATTCATTATCTAGATGACTTGCTAAGTCTCTTTAGCAATGCAAATCACTAAGTGACTATAGACTAATGACAAGACAAACAGGCCTATTATCATCATGGCTTGGTTAACACAGCCCATAATACACACCGCATCGCCTGTGTTACAGTCATTAAAAATACGGAGACAGACTAGGGGCATAGTATGGCATACAAATGATATTATTGTAATATTTTTGCTGTGTTTGCCTGATACAATATGAGCTCAGTAGTGATACCTACCAGCAAACAGTGATTTGTTTAATTGCTTAAGGTGAGTTTAAAGTGTAATTGTTAACATGGCCTACATACCACAACCATTCCTATTTTACATCTACATTTATCTCTGCAGTGTTCGACGATGGCGACGAGAAAACCCTTAGGCGTTCCTCTCTCTGCCTGAAAGGAGCACGTCACTTTGCAGAGAGCGAGGTAAGTCCCCATCTTTCCCCTGCAGTATTAAACTGGCTTACAACACAGCTTTCCTGAGAAGCAAGCCTTACTTTGTTAGCTTGAAATATTAAGTCTGATACTAACAGACTTAGAAATTCTCCCATTTTGGAAGTTAACATTTCAGCAGCTTTGTGAAACATGTCCAGGAAACGCACAAAAAAACCAAAAGAAAATCCTACATATAAATTAATAAAGTGTTAACTGCCTTTGTGATAAGATCTCACTTCCAGCATCTCGTTTTTGCGTTGTAAATCTTTTCGATTACACCGTAGATATGATGAGGTGCTTTTCTTACTTTGTCTCCCTGCAGACACTGGATAGGCTGCCCCTTACCAACCCAGAGCACTTTGGCACTCCTGTCATTGGCAAGAAGGGCAACCGCGGTCGCCGATCTAACCCAGTGTGAGTACAGTGTTCTGTATTGCAGCGAGGACATGCTCCTTCCATGTCCTCTCAACTTTCTAATCCAGTAGTTGCAGCATGTGCGTCCTACAAAAAGGCAGTGCCGGCACACACGTCTGTCCTTTAGCGCCGCAATGGGTGTTTTTATGTTCTGACGGTGCTCCCCCTGGGACTCTGCTGAGGGGTTTTGGTGCGGGAGATAATTGGGGCTCGTCTCTGTGAAAAGAGGACGTTGCTACGTACGTAATCTCATTCTCAGATGCCCTTCCTAATGGTACTGAGAGAAGTGTCAATATTAGTCTCACTGCTGATATAAAATTGACTTGAAACCGCCTCAGCTACACATAAGTACCTTGAACTTGCTGCCCCGCCCTGGCAATAAGGCAGAGGATGACAATTGTCTGCCATCATAGATTCAGATGAGTTCTTTGCTTTAAAGATAGAAAATCAAATCATAGTTTAACCAGCTGATTAGCAATAGGAGCTCACCGGGCTTTGTGTAATGTGTCTATGGCAGTGTGCTGAGGTCTTGACTAGTGAAGCATTAAAAGAGGAACACGTCTCTTTCTGCCTGGTAGTGTTGTTGGCATCGCTCAGACACATGGCTGCCTGTCTGCTCAGCACAGTGTCAACCCTGCCACGCACGCGCACACACACACAGTACTACTGTCTGACGGTTGTTCTGGCTATCAGACATCAGTCGACTCATACTCATACTCACACTTATAGGCCGAGGTATGAATATTAATGAATAAGGTATAGTATTGTTGAATTCTAACTCAAAATCAAAACAAAAACAATCCCTTCAATCCATTGGGCTGTTCTCTTCGAAAGCTCCGCAATGAGAAGCTCCGCAATGTGAAGGCCAGGAGATTGTTGTCTGCGGTCTGTATGGAGAAGTACTCTGTAGAAAGTTGAAGTAGCCGGACTGCAATGAGATATTCTGTGAATGACAAAGTGAATGATCTTACAATTGCTTACTAACAAGTGTGGAGGCCCTGTTGACACAGCGGTTAATAGTGACATTGTTGTTACACTGACTTTACTGCAAAAAATAGCAAAATGGGAGGCGTGTACCATCCTATTGTTTTTCTATGGTGAGCCCAGAAGCTCATGCAAAACAGCCACCTTTGTCATGAGAGCTGCGTCTGGCTTTCTTGGATTAACTGGCATAGAAGGATCACAGTGATCAAGGAGAAGAGCAGACCCAGTGTTTTACTGTGGTAGAGAACATTTACTGACTGAATAAGTGGCGTGTGTGTGTGTTTGCCTGCCAATTGTATGCTTTAATATGGAAGATGGAAGGTTAAATGGAGTTAATTTTGACACCCTAACAAGTTCCTAGTATATGTCTCAGTCCCAGTGTACTGTGTGATACAGCTGTGATCCAGCAGGCTTGTGCATTCTGACTCTTTATATTATTATATTCACATAGCAGGCAGGGTTCACAAGAGGTTATGTTGAATAATGACCTAGCAATCTAATGTACTAGCAATCCAGTACTCCAATACCACCGCCCTGAATAGCTATCCCAATATTCCAAAAACCTGTGAACGGCCTCGTGATCTAGTTTTCTGGTGATTTCCCAACATGTCTGCAGTTCACTGATCAACCATTTAACATCTGTGTTCACCACAAACATGTTTTAGCGGAGTGGCTTTCTTGCTGCAGCTGGAATGCAGTATTGTTCCACCTAGGTTTGTGACACATGGAGGCTGACACTGCCCAGCATGTGTGTGTGATTACTGGCACTGACTCAACTAACCAGTGGCAACATAGTTTTGAATTAGAACAGGTTAGAAGTCTGACACTATGTTGACAAATGACAGCGACATGCTTGTCGCTTGTCTCTAAATGGGCACTCCTGGGATTGTGGTTACCAGGATACAGAGCTAAACAAGCAGGCTACATTTTATTGCTAGATTAAAATACTTATCTTTTTTTTAAATGTTTAAATATTATTTCATCAGTGGGGAAACTTGTAAGAACCAGTGTGACACCACAACCAAAATTAATGTAAAACTTGTGTGAGGTCAAAATAAAAACAATTATGCAGTCAACGAATAAAATACATTTCTGCTGAAAATGCATATAAATGCATATATATGCATATAAGTAGGAACATGAATAGGAGATGTTTGCTCTCTTTTGTTTCAGCAACGTGTCGCGCTTCCTTTTCTCCCATTGGTGGTCGCTGTGTCGCACAGCTCAGAATTGACATAAAATAGGCTATAGTCTATTTTTGCCCCGCCTTGGCTTGCAGCGGAGACATTGTTGCTTGCCGCTGTGAATCGGCAATCTCATTGAAGATGAATGGCAGCCGGTGGCTTTGTCGTCCTTATTTGTCGTCAGTGTGAACACAGGACCAAGCATTGCCTGGCTGTACTTTGATGCACAACAAGTGCCAGACCTGCTCTTTAAGTTGTGTGTGTGTGTTCTGTAATATACTTCCAGACACTTCACTGCCCAGTACAAAACAAAATGAAGCAAAACTTCTATTTACCCATCTCAACTGCTGGACGCTATAATTGAGTAAACTCTCCCTCTACCCCTCGCAGTCAAGAAGAAGAGGCCTCTTCATCGTCCAGCGAGGAGGAGGAGAGCGACCAGAGGCAGAATGAGGACTTGTTTGGCAAAGTGGTGTGTGTGGAGGGCGTTGCCACGGGGGACAAAAAGAAGACTACGTGGTACCCTGCACTGGTGAGCCCCCTGTCTGTCCCACCGCCCCACTCCAAGTGTCCCCTACAGTTCTTGTTATATGGTTAGCGAGCCGCTGCTGTTGGCCTACCAGCCCACCCCTAATGGCTGCTTATGTAACCTGATGTTGCCAGCTTAGACACCCATCACATGTAGCATGCTACGGCTGTCTGCAACGTTACCAGGGGTGTTCTGAGGCAACAGCAGTTCTATTTCATTTCTACTGAACTGCAGGTTTAAGCATTAAGCACCGGTGTTTGTATCAACAAGGTCACCTGGGTGATGTGTGCCCTCTGCACCGGCACACGTTCACACAGGGAAGTGAGCTCTTGGCAGTCTTCTCGCGAGAAGTCCCGGTGATTCATAGAACCGCGGTTCCACACGTAATCGTTTTGTTGTTGGTAACTAATATGGCTTATTGATTTCTTATTATGTGTGAAACATCACAGCACAAATAGAGCGGTCTGTCACCAAGCATCCGTCCTTTTCTTCTGCATCTCCTTTTCTGCTCAGCCTCTGTGCCGTCTCAGGCAGCGTTAGCCTTCAATGAAACGACGACAGCCTATGTTTGTTTATATAAATGGGTGATGGGTGAGCAGGGCGAATAAGAAGCGAGCAGGCAGGCAACGCTGGCCCCCCTTTTTAACTGTTCCTGTGTAGTCAGCTGGGCCCCGCCTCCACAGTTTGTTGCTCTTGGCTTGATGACGCAGCTGCACGGTGTGCTCCACGCTGCCTCCCTGTGGCAGCACAGGCAAGCTGCAACACAATATATCTTTGCCGTTTGTTTACACGGCTGCCTTATGGCACTGAAGCAGAGGGGTGGCGTAGTGCACTGATAGATGGCTTGCAGCAACACATGAGATGTGGAAGTCTGAGTCAGACTTTAGCAAGAAAGGTGTGTGCGCGTGTGTGTGTGCATTTTTCTTGGAGCATGACATGCATGTACATGAAAAAAATAGGTGAGCTAACGTGTGAGTCGAAATCATGCATTATGCAGAGCTGGAACATGCAGGCAGCGGGCCAAGACAGAGGCAGAGAACAAATACTTGTATCAGCAGTGCAGCCTCCCATGGTTCAGACCCAGTATAGGGAGACACCGCCTGTTGTGCTCTGGAGCTCCAGAAGCACTATCTCTCTCTCTCTCTCTCT
>JAODLL010063226.1:0-17620 GCA_026546735.1 Forbesichthys agassizii
AGCTGTGTACAGCAAGGATGGGACACTGTTGACCTCAACTGAGGAGGTAATTAGGCGGTGGAAGGAACACTTTGAGGGACTCCTGAATCCGACTGACACGCTCTCTGTGATCGAGACAGAGTTGAAGGCTGATGGGGGATCATCATCAATTTCCCTGGGGGAGGTCACTGAGGTAGTAAAACAACTCCACAGTGGCAAAGCCCCGAGGGTTGACGAGATTCGTCCAGAAATGCTAAAAGCTTTGGATGTGGAGGGGATGTCTTGGACGACACGCCTCTTTAACATCGCGTCGGGATCCCCCAGTGAGAGCTTTCCAATGTGGCGTGGGAAAGGGAGGTTTGGGATCCCCTGCTGAAGCTGCTGCCCCCGTAACCGACTCCGGATAAGCGGATGACGATGGATGGATGGATGGATTAATAGATAGTCATGTAATAAAAATATAAACATGACGTACCATGTTTGTCATTGCATTTAGTTATTTATTATCTTTGTTTTTTTCCTTCTGTCAAATTGTAGGCCTATATATTATTGCAAGATTGATTTCATGTTGATTACTGGCTCAGTTGAAATGTATAGTAGTTGTGTCTCTGATTCATATTACTTGCCTGTTGGTGTATGCTCTAATGATCCATAAAATACATTATACGTAAATAGAGCAATTTACTTCAGCCAGAAATTTTTTGAATAAAAATAAAAAGATCATTAGACACATCCATGCCTGTCACTTTTAGCACAACTGTGTAAAACGGTTTTGATTTAAGATGTTATATTTTGCATTGATGTGCACTGTAGCTGTAATTCCCATTATGATGTGCAGTATCCCTTGTAGTGAATGCATCGTGATTTCAGTTTGTCAGTGCCTATGACAGCATGTAAAAACAAAGTAAGCAGGAGTAACTGGGGACATTGATCCCCAAAAAGCCTAGCCTACCTTTAAGCATAATTGAAACCTATTGTAAAAACATTTGACTGGTTGTGGCTGGAAACACAACACATTAAGAAAGTATCATCCATATAGTATATTCATATTTTTCTACAGATCCAACCTGTCTGTTAGCAGTGTTGGAAGTATTGCAATCACAGTAATATATTTCTTTTTGCTGTAACGCAGTAATAAGCATTACAAAAAAAAATTGCAGGTGCAGTTAATACCACACAAGAGGATGTCATTTGTACTTCCTCTCATGTAATAAAGTGACTAGTTGCCTATAGCCTACCCGGTAGCCTAGTTGGGAATTCTACAGCACTTTAGTTAAAGGGACAAAATGGCTTCAGGGATGAGAGTCTATTAGCCTACACGAATGTAGCTTCTTTTTCTTTTGGCCAAGTAACTTTTTTACTGAATGACAAATTAACTTGTCAGAGAAGACAAGTGCATGACAATGTGCATGACCCTGATTCAATAGGCTATATAACTCCAAAACTACTTACGGGCAGTTTGCAGTGCAGCTTTTGAGGATAACTATAACCTTAATAAATTACTTAAATTACATGTATGTCATTACAGAGTAAAGTACCAAAAAAAGGTACCATTCCATTACAGAATTTGAGGCACTGTAATGGTACCAAACCCTGCACATTGCGCTCCAATGCGTGTGACAAAGGCCTATAAACTAAATTAGTAAGTAAATAATAGGCACTACTTCCATTTATTTGGTAGAAGTAATTAAAAAGTAACGCAAAAGTAATATAGCGCATTACAATTCATAGACAGTAATATTGTAATATAATTAATTACTCTCAAATTACATACAGTATAATGTATTACATTTTGAAAGTAACTTGCCCAACACTGTCTGTTAATAATACATTTATACAGGGACACACTGGCCATCGGGCCGTTCGGGAGTATTACCAAACGGCCGGTCCATTCCACGCCGGACCGGCCAGTGGTCAAATCATTTTCTGTTTGAATTTCTAATGTTTTACTCTACCTTAACAGATTACGCCGGCCGGCTGGCCGCATCTGCTATGCTGCACTGCATCGCTGTCTCTGTGTGTTTGTCAGACGGCCAAACTAATATTTCCAATATTGAAGGAAGATAAGAGTTGCATTGTTTAGATCTTCCTGCTTCAAATGAGCGGGTCGTTATCAGGCTTCTAACATCCTTGTGTGTGTTGGAGCAGGGAGACATCTAAAACATGCAGGGTGTGGCCCTCTAGGACCGGAGTTGAATAGCCCTGCTGTATAGCATATTCAGCTTGGATGGAAGTAAAATCAAACAGGACGCTACTGTACATACCTGTGGATATGGTTATTATAGGCTTTCTTTGAAATCACATATGATATAAAAAAGGTATATTCAAGTTACGCTTCCTTTATAGAAACAGGACATGTCTGTCTTCTGCTAATAGGAAAGAACATTGTAACTTTATTCTTTCATGTCAGTATAATTCTTTGGGGACATTATCTATATGCATGCTTCAGCTACCACATTAAAACCTCTGGATGGCATATATCATTGTGCACTTACTGTAGGTTTATCACTGGTGATAGTTATAGCGCACATCGCTGTATTTTATATCAGCATGTGGGTTGAGAACCTTTCTGCAAGCACCGTTCTGTGAGGCCCTCTTGAGAGGGCATGTTGACGGCAGACATTTTGAAATAAGTGCTTTATAGGTCTATAACGGTCTTATTTCAAAATGTCCAAACATCTTCTTTAAATCAACATATAGACAAAAACATATCAACACCAGATCATACACCTGAAAGTAATACCTGAAAGTGCAGTAGTGGCCACAGACGATAGGACCAAGGATGCATAAAGCACAAGCTTTTTTGAAGACTAGATTTGCTTCGACTTTCATCAGGTGACATTATGTGGCAGTGAATCTCATTTCCCTGCACACAATCGTAAATCAGAATGAAACTACTAATTAGTTAGAGCAATGTTTGCAATAATGAAAGCTTTAAAAATCCTACAAAAATATAGAAGTTATATCAAGATACCATTACAACCATTAACTTACCCAGTATAATGGCACATTTCCCATACCAATATCTCAGTTATACACGTGATGTTTTGTGACCATTTAATAGGTTTAATATATTTTATCGGCTGTGACGTTGCATCATTACGTTCTGTTGTCTGAGAGTGCAGTAAGCTACTCTTATTTGTGAGGAATATAACAGATATAAGAATGATGAAGAGTGGTGAGCAACAACAGAAGATGCTTCCTTTTGTGTTGGAATGACACATGGAGGTAATTATATTATTGTGTAACCATACATAGGCTACCGTACGTCTTTTTTGATTGTATAGCCTATATTTCTAAGGGTTTTATTTGCCAGGCTAGGCTACTAGGCTACTGTAGGGTGAGCATTTAAGTAGTACGTTTTCATGTATTTCCATGTGCAGTGACAGCCAGATGATATTGACTCTCCTGAACCTGCATATATGAATTTGCTCCAAGGTAGCCTACAGTAGTCTGGCAACTGGTTTTACAGCTAGCCTACAACTATAACCCATTATCACAACCGATTTATTTGATTGACTTATTCATGTTTTGTTACGTGTGTGTGGTGTGATTTAAATGTTCTAAATAAAACAGATCTCTGGTTCTACTTCAGTTGAAAGAACTAAATCTTTAAATGAGTATTTTGGTTCTTTTGAGTCACTGTTCCTCAAGCTTCTGCACTGCAAAAAATGTCTCTTCAAAAATAAGTTAAAAAATTATGAATACAAGGTATTATACTTATATTTGCTCATAATAAGTAAATACATCTGCCAATGGAACAAGTGAAAATTTGCTTGTAAGACTTCTTGAAATAAAACAATATATCTGGATAGAAGAGCTCGTTAGGCAATTGTGTCTTATGTTAAGTGTAGTTAGATATTTTTACTAGAAATTAGAAAAATATACTGGGTAAGATTTAGATTTTTTGTAGTGTCACGTGAGCAAAGAACTGAAGATCCAGATCATTTTATTAATCTGAATCAGTGTGTCCACAGTGTGTCCTCACGTAAATGATTGAAATGATCATACTAGTAAGGATGTCTCAACTGTTCAAATTGCATTTGGCTGTTGGCTCACCACTATAAACATTACACTTTTGCGCTTATAACACGGAGATCGGCGATTCGAAACCAGAGCTTGATAAAATATTACATTTAGAAATGTTAAGTTCAGTGGATTAATTTATGTTGATTATTATGGCATTTAGTAACAAATATAGGATACACTTTACAGAGTGGGAGAATAATATGGTTCAATTTAGTCTCTTGCTCATGCTGGTGCACATAATAAAAAACTCACAGACCCAAACAATCATATCCTGAGATTCTTTTGAGTCCAGACTCCTCAAGACTCATAAAGCTAGATATTTTTCTTTGTCCAGTGTGCCTCTTATCACATCAACAAAGCCTTAGTACTACGCTTTGCTTGACAATGCGTTTCGATGTGTGGGGAGGCGACGCAGAGTGTTTGAAGGATTGTTTTGATTTGATTTGAGCTTGAAGTTATCAAGCGTTCTCGAAAAATACTTTTACTATCAATATATTACAGTAATTACAGTGATTAAACTTCATAATGTATTTGTTGGTGCAGTATCATCTATTGTATGTTTCCCTGGTCTGTTTCCGTGGTGGACAACAACCAATTTCTTTATTTATTTTCAGTGACGCTTGAGCTCCTCCACTGAAAATAAATAAAGAAAATAGTAGTAATTCCCCAATCTCTGCTTTAGCAGGTTGTTTAATTCCAACAGTGACTACTAGACTGTGCTTTCCTTTACCGACATCTGAAAAGGGACAGGCTTCTCTTGTTATTTTCATAAATGACATTGGAATAAATAAGGTGGACACCCTAGCCTTAAATTGCATTATTTGAGGCACCAATTCAACTAATTCACACATCTTATGAATGTTAACACATGGCATTCATCAGTTTATGCAGGTCATTCAGGAGTTTCTCAATTTACAAGCTGGGGTTGAATCTGACTTATGTTCCTGTTTACGGAGCCAGGGCTGTTTTATTTTACAAGCACAGAGAACGATAAGATAGCGAAATGCAAGGTGAATTTGACAAACAGTGTATTATCTTACACTTAGCTTGCAATACTTGACTTTACCTAATAACATTATATTATACCAATAGCTGAATAAACCAGCAGAGCAAAACATACAAATGTGAGGTCAGAAATGGGGCAATGTCAGGTTAATTGATGTATTAGAAATACTTGTAACGGTGGTAATGGCAGGCCATATTCTACTGACTCATACGACAGGTTCATTGGTGAATGCCATACCTTCTAAAGTTCACAGGAGTAGCCAAAAAGCCTCCAGTACTGTAAGGGTGGAAAGCAGCATAAAGTACACAGATATTACTGTAAATGGTATTCTTTTACCAGAATGTTCTTGACCACCATGAAGCCTATGAAAATGCTAAGCAGATCATTGATTAAAAGCTGTATTCAGTTTCAGGTGATTTATACTCAAAACCATCCATTTAAAACACCATTTTTAAACCCAAACACACTTGTATTGCACACTAGTACAATGTCCACCCACTTTGAGATCAATATTAATTTAATCCCTGAATCTCTTCTCCTAGGCAACCCACCAAGTCAATTTATCAATGCAAGCAATATTATAGTGCAGTGCAACATTGGAACAGGCATTTATGGTCCTGTGCCAATAACTTGGAGTCTTGGAATCTTTTTAACGGTAAGCCAGAGGCAATGCCTAGAAACTAATGTTCACACAAGCACGACTGGGTCAATAAAGGTCATACGTCCACTAGACAAGGGCTTGAGGAGTGCCAGGTCTGCGGTTTGCAGCGCGCTAGGCATACAGTAACATCGCTATGATGTAGCAGCCAGGTGTCCATGGCAGCTTGGTATTGTTGGTAGGAGTGCTAGCAACAACAAAACCTGTGTACAACACAACACCTGGTGCTGCTGCCAACTGTGCCACTCACCTGCACTGACAGACAGACAGGCAGGATGACTGGGAGTCACCGTGGCAAACAGTCTGACCACAGAAGAAGACAGACACTGCCAAGAATCAGCTGTCAGCCCAAACTGCCATCTTTGAAATGACTGCAACACTGTCCTATGTGTACATGTGTAAGCAGACCAAAATACTGATATATCCTTGCCGAAGATGGAAATAATCGTATTCAGACAATGCCATCACTGCTGGCTCAGTCACTTTGCTGTACAGTAGGTAGCACATACTGTAGCAAGCCATGACATGCTATACTGCTATGCTTTACACTACTGGATATGGAAATACACTGTCGCCGAACAACAGATTGTAAAATGCTTTTCAAACGGCGCAATGGTAAGAGATCTTCCACACTACTGCAATACGTCTAGAGGAAGAACATCCTTTCTGTGAAGCAATGGATATAGCCTATTAAAGAATAGCATTTTCCTCAAAAGCGACAGATCTGCGTAAAACATCATTAGCTGCTTGATGCACCAGCGAGCGCCGGCATATTTCACCTGAGCGCAAAGCCATCAAAGCGCATATCAATGAACAACACCGGTGCTACTGTATGCAGTAGTCGTCATCAACATTCGTCTCTTACCTCGACAGTGGACTCCTTCGTCGTAGCCATCCTCACAGTCTCTGGCCCCATTGCAGAGCTTGTTGAAGTGGATGCATTTCCTCGTCCCGATACACTGTTCGTGATTTAGGGGACATCTGATTACCACCTCCCGCGCACCTATGACAGAGAGAACACATAATCATGGGTGAGTTAACAGCAGCCAAACCAACATAGGGGAGAGCATTTGAGAACATGTATCCCTCATTTTTAATAACCAGGTCTGTAGTATCTATAGAAACCACGGTTATTTCAGAATGTTTTCTACATCGTATGCATATTTTCTGAGAAACCCTTTGTTCTACTTTCTTTTCAATAAAGTAATGTGTATAGCATTTTGGAACCATTCAAGGCTACCATACAATTCCCCTATTGTGTGCAACATTGCATTAAAACAAATTAACAGCCATTAACATAATACCGATTGATTTGAATTCCCAGAAAATATATAAACATATTACAGGCCTTCAACAACAACTTGTGTGTAGGCCTATGCACAGTATTGTAATTTTCTGCATATAGAGTCAGTTTTGCCATATTGTCAACATCTTCCTCCAATAAATGATTGTTGCACAGAAAGGTAGGAGAACGCATTCACATATAAACGTATTTACGCGCCCATTGTTCTTTCTGCACAGCAGATGTTTCTTGCACTGAAGTCACGTTGGCAAAGACCTAGAACAAACTGCTTATATCGCCCTCCCTACAGGCAAGCAGGACGGAGCAGCTGTTTAAGGATTCATGAGCCACGTAGCTGACCCCAAGAAACGTGACAAACCACTAGAGCACATTAAACCCATCTGACCAGCGTGGTAACACTGTAAACATATCACTTAAGTACATTTGTATCAATTAGAAACGGCGCTACTATAGCTACTTACTGTAATGGGAAGATTTATTGCTCGTGAGACAGCATCTCTTACAAATCCCAGCGTTTTAACTACACCTTTGAATTCACTTCCTTCACAGCATTCATACTTCATAAAGTAAAACATGCCACAATTAAGAGAAGCTATTAGAAAGTGGGACGTCATTCTCTGCTGATTTAAAGGTGAACGATGGCAGTATGTGGGTGTTGGCACAATAATGACTCATTTGAACCACAGCCTTCCATCTCCAGCATTTTTATTGCCTTAAGAGGGGAGTGTGTAATGTCTAGTTCTTGGCCATCTCGCCAAACCCTGAGGACGCACTATATTTGATCCCATATTTAGGCAAGTCAAATAGTAAGTGACCTCATCTCTCAAAGTTCATATTTCATACCTGCGCAAACTGGCAGCCCTGTCGGCCAAACTCTTAAAAGTGCCTCATGCCAGCTGTAGGTGCTAAAATGGACTACTCTGGGACAGTTTATTCCCCAAGATTTATGTATTATGTATGATACCCATATGTATGTTTTATACACTGCTTTAGGCTGGCCATTAAAGTCTGAAGTGTAATATTTCTGTGGGTATTTTGTGATGTAAGAGTATGTGTCTATTAGGAAAGTTGTGACACATTACACTTTGCCTACAAAAAAACATATAAATATTGTGCTATGTTTTCTCACTTGTGATGTTCATGTGTTTTTTTCTGTAAGAGAGGGATCTGATTTCTATAGGTCTTCACTTTGGCATTGGATTTCAATATTCATTTCAAATAGTGAACGGTCCATATTATCCTTTAGTTGCAGTCACAAGTATGACCCCAACTGCAGTATACAATAAAGCAAAACAATTTATTTTTAGGTGTTTGCTCAACTGTGTTGTCTGAATGTACCTGAAGGGGTTGTACCAATTTTTAACTCTCTATAAAATGTCTATACTTACACTGTGAACACTGTGTATCAAGTTAATGCATGTTTTAAAAAAAAGTGCAATATCAACTGAAATGGAAACTGAACTGATATGAGGCCTTTAAATATGTACTGTATTATAAATAATGCAGCTCTGCCGGTTAGTATTTTTTTCTTTTCTTTTTTCCACATTCAAATAGCGAAGATATCTCATTTTTCCATTTCACATGCATTCCATATCCAGTGTAACGTATCCCACGGCCTTGCAGTAGTCATCCATCAACACAGTTCCTTCAGACACTGACTTCATACAGCATTCTGCCCAATAACATAGCACAGGTCCGTTCAATAAATGTGCTCGTTAACACACAGCTGTGGAGGTCTCTGACAACATAACGGCACTGACAGCCTCTCCCTTGCTCTCTCGCTGTGTGTGCCCTGATCTAATGCGATGAGGGGACGGATGAGCCATGAATATTCAGCGATTTTGATCTGTCATGCAGGGGGGAACCCAGATGGTCTCGCAACAGCTGAGGTGCCCGGGATTGTTCCATCTACAGTTCTTCCAAAAACAACTGTGTACTGCACAGAGCACGCTCACTTTGGGAGTGCATGCATTGTCCTGATAAACGAAATAAAGGCTGGAGATGACAGAGCACAGCCGTAAAATCTAGTTTAATCCCATACTTGGTCAATTGAATGTTATAAAACAATGTATGCGAGATGCTTATTCAGCAAATATGTTAACTTTTATATTCATCAATATGCATGATTGTCTTATTTTACTATAATTCCGTAGTGGGCCCAATGAACCTATAAAGCTATACAATTATGTATAAACCCCCATTAAGCATTTGTTTTTTGCCAGTAGAAAACAAACATACACAAGTCCCACGGTGATTGTTTTATTTTATTAGCCTCTGTGTTTGGGCAGGTTATAGGGTCAGAAACAACTACAAGGATGTAAATATGTGACATCCCTATCTTTTACAATTTCGGACAAACCACAAACAAGTGTAAAACAACAACAAAGTGGAATCAGGTGACACTGGGTTGTTGATGTAGGATACCAGCCCTCAATGGCCGCAGGTTGAAGTAACAGGATTTGAACATCCTGTATAAACACACAAAGGTATTGCACAATAAAGTGTATACCCATGCAATCTGTAAACTCTCAGCAATAATTTACTAGATTCACATTGTTCTTGTGAGACAGTTAAATCACACTTGAATCAGTCATAATGTGGAGTATAAGGGAAAACAATAATTGCATGTGAAAATGTTTGAAAATTGTGTGAAATTCAACCATGATTTGGATCAGTCGTGCCTTTAATGTAATTGTAAGTAACTATCTTTGCAAATAAGAAGAAAACTGATATTTTAGTTTACATGGATCATATTAGAGCAAACTAAAAGCAACCCACAATGAATCTTTTTCATTGTTCATTTTTTTTTAATGATCACAGCTAAGATGTATTGACTGAAACATGGTTGTCTACACCTATATATAGTACACTATACATACAGTACACAGGGATGTTTATGTGTGCACAATTCTCTAGTGTTTCTTTCTTTATTCATTTTTTAAAATTTAGTTTGTTTTAATTAAATGCATGGTGATATTTACCCACTTTAGAGAACTTAATGAGGAGGGGATTCAAGTGGGAAGAGTTAATCCCTATATTTATTGTGCAATAAAAGGTGTCTGACTGGAGTTTTAGAAGCTAAGTTCATAACAATCATTACTTTTATCAGTGCTACTTTGCCTATATCCATGGAATGATGAATTCTTGACAGAAAAGAATTGAGGACCTATCACTGAGAGAAAACCACTGAACTCTACTGTTCTGGCATTCCTAACTTGCGATTTGCATATTTGTGGATGGATTTCATTCTTTCATTTTTTGGCCAAGCAGATGATCAAAGTAACACACCCACTGTCTTGAGGCTCCCTGTGTTGACATACCCTGCCAGACACAGCATATGGTTGAAGGGAATGCAACCATAAACCCCTCCCTTAATGGCTCCGTAATAGTGTGACAGTGGAATACTGGCAGACAGTTGGACAGTGTGGGCCGGGGTGCATTTCTTGGCCTTAAACCCATTTCAGAAATGACAAGGCCTGTTGTTGTTAGCAACAACGCATTCAAAGAAAAGGTGCTTGAATGTCTTACCTAAAACCCAGTTGAGCCCAGTGAAATGATGTTCAGAATAAACACTGGTTTACACTAGATTTACCCTTTAGACTTTCCTTGTGTACATTTTCAAAACACATGCAGTGAAGTAGTGTACACACAAACAGAGAAAAGATCACATACTGTAAATTCATTCTACACAAAAGGTTTATATTTTGCCATAGAAATAACAAACTAAATAGAAATCAATGCAAACCACTTTTACAGAGGGTTTAGCTAAAACCTCATCACAGCGTGGTGTCACTATTTATCTAAAACAAGCTGAATCTGTCACAGCTGTGTTTTGAAGCCAATGCAGAAATGGCTGAAGATGCAATGTTCTACTGGCCACCAGGGGCTTGGCTTCAAAATAGAGCAGAAAAGCTTCTGAAAGAATAGATTCTTTGGAAACACTAAATGGCTGAAATATACAAAATCAATATTTTTTTACTTTTCTTGTCTCAGTTGTACATTTTCATTGTCATGGTGGCGTTTCTGTAAATTACTGTTCCATTAAGAGCAAATTAAGGCTTCAAAATTCCCCTTTACAAACCTGTAAGTGACATCTTTCCTTTCTCTCTGTGAACATTTTAACGTTCTATGAGTGATAATCATTCAGTCTCACATAATTATACAGTATGAGTAATTATGTGTAAACTTTGGTCTCTTTTTGTGATGATGGTAGAAAACATCTCGTTAAATCTTGCATTGCCCAATGCACGCTTAAGTGATTAATTAACATCTTGTTATTTGGAGGGCATCAGCAGATGCCTAGTAATTTTGAGGTGTTCTTCAGAGTATTGAGTAACCGCCCATGGATTGTTGATTGGGGCTCATCAAGGAGGAAACAATCACAGATTAACATAATCAGACACCATTATGAATGATTTGGTCTGTTGGGCTTTACTGCATTGATGTCATGCTGCGAACAATAAACCTACAGCTAATGCTTACACAAATACCGTTCCATCTTTACAACATAATCAGCCCAGCTGTATGTATGGAAGGGTAGAAAAAATGTGTGGGTAATTTAGCACCCATTGTAACTGCTTGAGATTTAAAACATCTAAAATGCATAAAGATGCACCTCGTTAGTGGTGGTTTTGTCTGTCTGTGTGTCTTTAGATGCTAAAAGCTTCAACAACTCAGGGGAAAAAAGTGATTTGTTTGTGAGAGTCTAAGTACAGTATCCATTCAAGCTGTTTGAAGCTCGAGGACATTTGAATTTTTAGATGTCTGGTCTACACGGTGCTGCTGTGGAGAGATATTATGCATTTATCATCTTAAAGACTGCTACTAGGGAGCCATTTTCCCCATATCTCAGCCTCATTTGGAGACAGAGGAAGTCTGAAGCTAGTTCTACGCTAGGAAACATGTCTGAAATGCATGGCAAACACTGGACTAAACAAATTCTCTGTGCATACAGTAGCAGTGGGATGCTTATCTTGTTACTTGTCATATTCAATGTGCATCTCGCAAAGCATCTGGCAAAAGCTCCCAACGGCTCCATGGCAACAAAGCTACCATCTGAAATGTGCTTTTGGATGATATAGCACAAAAAAAACACAGTAGAAACAGGAGTAGATTTAAGTTGATGTTATAGCGTTAGCCGTTAGCCGTCTCCCCCCAGACATATGGAGAGCGTGTTTTACAAGCGCTAAATACAGCTGTGCCCGGGCCACTCTACTTTTTAAATAGAGCACTGGTCTCAACGCCAAGGACTCTTCAAAAACGTTTTTCCTGTGACCTTTCGGTCCTTGACATTTGAAATGATGCACTCAGCCAGAAAGAACCTTTGCGCTGTTTGTGTGACCCTGGACAGAGAGGCCAGTTGTTTCCGAAGACGCACCCTCCGCGGGCTGTGCTTGTGTTTTGCAGTTTCTGAAATGTATGTCCCATTCTTGTCTGTGTACTGTGTGTGTGTGTGTGTGTGTGCGTGCGTGCGTGCGTGCATTTTATTTTCTGTTCGAACCCAGGAAAATTACTATTTCCACTAAAATGATTCTACTACCTGTCATGATGTACTTGGAGGGTGAGCAAAGCAGGAGGGTTAAATAGACAAGCGTCAACAGAACGGTATTGTTTTCAGCATCCACAGCTCTTCAGAACAAAAATATGGATGCGGGAGAGAAATTGGCGCGCAGTGTTTTCGATTCTGGGTTCCAAAATCAACATGCCCTTCTACGATGCCATTTAACATATTAGTTTCTCAGATGGAGCTACTTAAATGTCAGCGCTACAGCTTTAGTTAGCCAGCTTTCCATGTTTTTGTTAGCCAGCTTTTCATGCGAGGCATACAGTATGTGTAAGCATGAGCTGTGCAGGGTCTGACAAGACATTAACACTCTGCTATTAGTAGCATGAATAAGTTATTGCGACATCAATGCCAAAATCTGCACATTCACCATGTATTTATCAGCTAGTTCATTCAGTCATATAAAACCTGCTCACCAATCTTCACTGGCTTCTGTTAGCCTATTGAATTAAATTAATTTAGATGCTACATAATCACGCTCCCTCTTAACCTCACAACCTCTTGGAGAACTACACCAATGCCCGCTCACTACACTCCTTCACAAAACACCGGACATGAACCTCATCACCATGGGCGGAAAGGCTTTTGTCCCTATGGTTTTGCAGTTCACTTTCATACTAAAGGCAGCATTGTGTGTAGCCATTGCAGAATTCAAAAGTACTCTCAAAACCTCTGTTCAGGCTGGCATATTCATTGTGACATGGTTACTTATTATGCAATTTGGTTGATATTAATATGATTATACTGTAATTTCATGTTTTGTGGATTGTATTTGTGAAGTGACCTTTGGTGTTATGAATCGCATTTAAAAATATTTTATATATTAGTATTGTGTCTATTGTAGTGTATTGTATGAATTATAATGTAATGGGAAGGGTAAAACCACAAGTTTGAATTAGAAAACAAATGGAGTAGTGTCAAGCTTGATCACTGTCCTGGATAGTCTCGGCTGGCTGTTATCATGAAGTAAGCCCATGAGACGCTGTCGTATGCTACAGCACAGTAAGTACTTGTTGGCTTCATATCAAGGCTGGTCCGTTTGCATTCCATGAGAGGAGGTGGCATTTACATGCACATCAAAGTGAATGTAATGTTAAATGGCAGAGGTCATCTGTGGACCTTCCTCTTCCTTATATCGTTCTTATCTTTCTCCTGATTTTAGTAAGTACTTGGAAATTGCATACTGTATAGAGTAGTAGCCCCAGATGTGATATCTAAATAAGATTATTAATTGTCTCACAACCAAATGCTTTAATAAAAACTCTTCCTGACACAGTATCATTCCCACAAGCCCTAGTTAACCCTAACACAGAAATCAGCAGTGCTTACTCTTATACATGCTACATGGTATGAAAACACAATCATTAAACTTGGACTCCAGAGTGGATCAGTCCTACTGAGGCCTCATTACTTGTAACTGAATTAACACAACATAACAAAGGGTGAAATTAGACTTGTTTTTAAATGGAGATGAATATTTCCAATAGCATTTATAGCAACCAATAATAACTGCTAGTAACATCATTTTTTTTCTATTCTTGATGTAAAAAAAGTTACCAGTAATGTAATAACGTATTGTTTAATGTTTACATTTTAATTATTTATCATAATAGTTACTTCCTTCAAATATATTGTGACAAAATAGCCTTAGCTTTCAGAGAGAGAGAGAGAGAGAGAGAGAGAGAGAGAGGGAGAGAGAGAGAGAGAGAAAGAGAGAGAGATAATTAAACAACAATAAGTGTAAGTGTTGGACGTCTGACACTTCAGTCGGGGATGATGGAGAAACAATGCTGATGTGAACTAAACAAAAACACTGGGGTAATGTGTGATGCAGTCTGCATCACTTTGTTTGCCTTTTCCATTTACATAGCCAGGGCCTAACCCTAACCCTAGGTAAAAAGTTGTTATTGGTTCTGAAACTGTGTTACATTATTGGTAAGATAATCCATTATTGATATTAAGAAAGAAAGAAGTATTATGTTATTAACAGTTATTAAATTATTGGTAGTTATTACACTATTGGCTACAGCATTGCTACAGCATTATACAAAATGCAGAAGGCTTACATTTATCAACCATGTGGTCCAACACAGATCTAGAATGTAGGCAGAAAACATTGTAATAAGCACGTTCCACAAAAATAAATATGCAAACGCATTAGAGCTACAGTATACGCTAGTGATATCATACAAATAACAGCAAAAAGACCAATTGAAAATTATTTTGAAAACAGCAGCATCATTCATAAGTCAACAGAGATATTTTAGTGACCGACCATTATGCAAATGTGCCAATATAACTGTTCTGGGACCAACTCCAAATGAATAATGCATATATTGCAGTCAGAGAGGCTAAAACCAATGTTCACTGAAAAATAATTATCTTCATCAGTGTATAATGTGCTGTATTCCATTCTGCCACCATTTCGAGAGGAATACACATGATGAAATAGGAGCTAGCATCTTTAGCACAGACTAGACTTGAGTGCAAAGGTTGGACTGAACCAATTGTATCACCAGCAAGAATATCATTTATAAATTGAGTTAAATGTGGTGAATTGTCCATGTCGATCCAGGGACCGCTTCCTCACCAGCCACGAGGATGTTGGTGACATCAGAAGGTCAGCAGCAGACATATTCTATGTGACACCAGAATCTTGTTTCTGAATTACAGTACGCTGCAGAACGGTGTCCTTTTAAGATTGAGTGATTGACTGTCCTAAAAAAACAAGTGGAATTTTTTTTATCTTTCTGACCTTGCATTCACTTCTTCTTTAATATGTGGTTGCTTTAAACTTAAGCCTTGACCTTGGGCTTTCTGAAAAGCAGAGCATAGTTTATATAAACTATATGCTCTGCTTTTCAGGGACTAAATTGGTGGGTTGGCCAATCACAGGGGAGTATTATTTCTGCTGGAAGGCATCATTAACGAGCACCATAGAAGATCTGAATGTACGCGTTGAGGGGGAGGATGTGAGAATCACTGGCTCCAAACCAACTAACAGAAACATCATCACTGGACTACAACCACTATTTATTGAGTTGTAGTAAGCCAACACCAGCCTATTCAGCATCTTTTCATCATTCATAAATCAAACAAGATGAGTGTGTGCAATTAATGATTTTTTAAAAGAGTACAGGCTACATTTACGGCGAATGGCCGCCGATATGACATCACTGCGAGCATCCAGCGCTCAACCAACGTGTCGTTCCCGCGCTCATTAACGCTCACCGGGGCGCGGCCGTTAATATGTCAGCTGTGTTTGTTCTGATTTAAAGCTCGGAGTTTTCCAGCACTCACTTCTCCTCCAGTGCTGCGGGGGGCTAATGCATCCTTTAGTACTTTGATATCGCACGATGGTTATATGACAAGCAAATCGTGTCAGGCTATAAAACATGCTCTTCCGTCGACGCTTCAGGTGACAAGCCGGGCTTGCTGTCCTGTATACAATGCAGGCGCTGCTTGGGAATACGGCAGGGAAGAGATGCCAATGAAGCCGAGGAAGACACGAGACATTTCCATGGCGGCTTGCGAGGTGTAATAACGGCGTTGACACCCTGGGGAGAGACTGAACGCATTCCCACACTAATGACAACAGCTGAAAGAGCGCTAGTGCTACAGAACGAATGGGGGTTATGTGAGCCAACACTACCTCAAGGGCAAAGAGATTCGTTGACATGCATGAGTCCTACATCGGCAGAAGAGCAGGTATCATCTGTAGCAATTGTGGGGACATCAAAGCCTCAGAGGCTTTTACACACTTACAGTCACAGCTGTACAGTCTGTCTCCTGCATACCAATACTGCCAAGAGGCAGATGGATAAAGTATAGGTGGTCAAATGTTGCCAGACAGAGCGAGACAAGCATGATTAAACATGCTTTGATATATGAAAATGTTCTTTGCAAATGCAAAGCAGGAGATTATGATTATTTCTAACATGTCCACACAAACACGATCAGGCCTGTGCCTGTTTGACCGGCTAAACACTTTGCGACTTAACATTCAAGACTGGGCTACTGCACTTGAGTTGGCCTGGTGCTGACACTCAAAGCACATGTTACATAATGTAGGTATAGTGCCATTAGAACGTGACCAGCAACCCTTCTAGAGCCTCCAGCACATCTGTCCAACCCTACTTAGCCCGATATACAGAGGCAGCGAGCAATGAAAAACCGCTGCACATGCATAAGAAACCAGGCTGGTTTGAAAGTAAAAAAGCACGAACCCGTGAAACGAATGGCACTTTTTTATCTTGATTTTGATGAGTCGACAAAAAGGTTACATTTGGCAACGGGCGGGAGCGCATAAAGAAAAGAGGTAAATATTACATAATTCAAAAGGCCGTCCTTGACTCAATAACAAGGTTCTATGCTACATTACCCCCCCCCCCCCCCCCCTCCACACACACACACACACTCACCAGCGCCTATTCTCTCGGGGACCAGACACATTTGTGATACATTTATTTCAATATGCGACTTGCCAGATAAAATAACCTGCAGGATGTTGATCGGCAGCCCATAACATGCTGTATAGTACCTTTAGTTGATCACAGAGAGGCGCACGTATTCCCTGTGGCCTTTTGCACTTACAAGGGACTTCTTTTCTCCCTCTGAATATTTGGTGTCTGAAGGTTTTGGTTATCGTTTTGAGCAACATAAAACATTTTAAAAAATTGAGAAAAACAAGAATTAAGTGCACATTCATGATTGGAATTTAAACTTGACCCTTTTTCACTGCATTTTAAGATCATCTTTGAAGATGCACAACGCATGTCTTTTGTCTGGTGTGGGTTTGAATGCAGGTTTCCTGTTTGACGGTAGGTAAATTAATGTAAAAACATTCAGTGCCAGAACCAAGCACCAGATGAGAAGGGAGTTTTACAATAATTTACAGCAGTTAGTCTGCACATTAAAAGAAAACACATGTAAGGCTAAAAAAGTAACTGATTTCCAGAAATTGCATGGATGTCATAATTACTAGAAAAATACTAGGTTTAAAAATAAGTCGGGTCGCGGGGGCAGCAGCTTCAGCAGGGGACCCCAAACCTCCCTTTCCCGAGCCACATTGGAAAGCTCTGA
>JAODLL010063237.1:0-17620 GCA_026546735.1 Forbesichthys agassizii
TGTGATTGGAGGGTTGGGATGATGAGTGTAACATGAGTGGTGGTATTACTTTATTTTTTATATATTGTACTGTTTTTTTCTCATTTTGTATTGCTTTTAATGATGTAGTGTGAAGCACTTTGTGTTACATGAATTTGTATGAAAAGTGCTATATAAATAAAGTGATTGATTGATTGATTGATTGATTGAAAGTGGCTCTAAAGAGGTTGTGCTTTGCCTGTTTGCATTGCGTAGCTCATGTGTGGTGCACACGTTTTGCTGAGAAGCTGATGCTCTTAGTGGGAGACAAAGTAAATAAAAATAAATTCTATTATACAGTAATAATGTAATAGAGGGCAGTAAAAATGCCCAGTTTTTGCCCCTCAAGGCAAAAACAAAAACCAAGGTATGAATTGGACCGTGAATTTGGTGAGCCATTACACCCCTAGTATTTGTTATTACATTACAATACAGTGCTTTGTAAGCTTTTGGTGTGTTGTGTATCACCAAACAGGATGCAAGCTGTCTGAGTTTGAGCGCGTGACGGCTTTGAAGGTGTACAACTGGTTCGCCAACCGCCGGAAGGAGATGAAGAGAAGGGCCAATATAGGTGAGGCTCTGATCTATGTACAGTATGTGTGAATTTCACACACATTGCTTTACCCAAGGACTGACCAATCAGTAGAAGAGTTCTGACTTTCTCATGTCCTCTGCTTCTCGCCACGACTTATCTTTTGCCAGAGGCGGCCATTTTGGAAAGCCATGGAATTGAGGTGCCAAGCCCAAGTTGCCACTCAAACGGAGAGGAGGGAGATACACAGGAGTTTGGCGAGCAGCTAAATCAACGAATCACAGAACAAGTATGTCACAGAAATATAAATATAAAATGTGAACGGTAAAAATAAATCAGTACCACTTTACAATGAGACTACCGCTATAAATGGTTTATGAATGCTTTGTAATTCATTTACTAATTAGGTTCTGAATAATTCATGAATCATTAATATACCTTTATTACCCATAGGGCTGAACAATTTTACCTAAAATCAAAATCACGATTAATTGAACACTGAACCTCGATTACGATAAATGAATGATTTCTTTTTTGCCTTTGTTTTGATTTTGTTTGAGTTCTGCTCCATGATGCTTCTATTCAGCCGACTAGGTGGGCGAAGTTAAGTGAATACACCTTATACTACAGTATAAGGAATACACACGCGGGAGTATTAAGCAGCTTTTGTATAAACATACTATTTTACAGGCAAAAGTTAACTTACCCTGCTGTATTATCCTGTAGTACTAGGCAGCTATGTTTATCATTCACGTATGCATTTGGAATTTTCTGTCTCTACTCCACCTACTAATTGTAGACATTTGTCTACTGTGATATTTTAGAACCATTATTCCAGAAATTGTATTGCCGTAGGAATGTCTCATTGAAAGACTTGACATGACATCACTATAGCTTAGAAGTTACCATTAAGGGATGCGCCGCCTCTAAAGTTATCTATTTGCTTCGAACTTGGAAGGAAGAAGGCGCTATCTAGAAAGCTGTAAGACCTAGAATGGGCAGATATATTAACAGAAGTTTTTTAGAAAGCCCAGCTTGCTATATAATAATTTCATTAAGTTGTATGTCACACATTATGAGTCAGTTCTGCTCTGACAAATATTTATGTGACACCATCTGAGCTGCCATGTTACGAGCCATTGACGTGAAGTGTAGTTTCGATTTACATCTGTCGCGGTTCATACTAATGGCGGTTACAGCAATAACTAGAGAGAGATGCTGCTCGTTTATTGTGCCTGGGATTGTCACGAGTGGGTCTGTGTCATGACAAATGGGCTTATCTGTAAAACATGCATCCTCCTATTTACGTTGGGCTTGATTGAACAGGATTTAGATAGATGGTAGATGTTCTGAATTTTGGTTTTGATTACTTTTCGGTCAATCGTCCAGCCCTAATAACACATTAGATTAATAGGGACAATGGTGGCCTGTTGCTTGCCAAATACTGAGCCCACATTTGTAGCTGTACTGCTAAGGCTCATATTGGTTAAATAGCTTACTTTGTCTTATCCATTATTTAACATTCTTAGTATATGGTGTTCACTGAGTTGATTCCCCCTATCCATATAGATATAGCTTAGCATCTCATATTTTTTATTTAATTTATTTATGAGTTACAAACATTTATAACTGTTTAAAGGGAGCCTTATTGTAAAGTGTAAAACACATCAACTTTCATAAATGAGTTACTAATATTTGTAATTACTCAGTAAAACAACAGAAATAAGTAAACCCTCTTTATTTGCCCAAAACACAAACCAACTTAGTACAAATCCTACTCAAACTATCTTCAGTAAAACTGTGTTTGGTAGGCTTGGGTAGGTTTTATTTTGTAACCGTGACATTTTTTGTTAAAAAACTCAATAAGGAATGTAACCGTCATCGTAACTATCTACATACCTTCCAAGTTCATCAACAAAATTCCAGGAAACATCTACAAATAAAGTAGGCTAGCATTAGCTTAGGAAAACGAAATCCTCTGCAAGGCTATTTGCCATGAATACAATTTTCATCCGTCCAAGAATAATACTAAAATTACATTGATGGCAGCAATGTCCCAAAACAAAATACATGTATATGTTAACATGTTGAATCCAAGAAAAATAAATACTATCTTCAATATTGTCAAATGTTCCACACCTCCAAGTTCTAAATGATAACCACTGAATTAATTACTCTCTTTTCATCACAAAGGTGCGGTAAAGTTATTGTAATATTGCTCCCGCTGCTCTGGCCAATCTCCCGCTCAAATGTCCCCTCACTCGTGAACAAGACCCCAAGGTACTTGAACTCCTTCATTTGGGGTGGGGTAAGACCTCATTCCCTATCCGGAGAAGGCACTCCATCATTTTACTGCTGAGAACCATGGACTCTTAGCCGTGCTAATCCTCACCCCAGCCGCTTCACACTCGAAGCGGCTGCGAACTGATCCAGTGAGTGCAGGAGGTCACGGACCGATGATGATGATCAGGACCATATCATCTGCAAAAAGCAACGATGAGATCCCCAGGCCACCGAACCGCAACCCCTCCCCACCACGACTACGCCTCGATATCCTGTCCATGAATATCACAAACCGGTGACAAAGCGCAACCCTGGCGGAGACTAACTCCCACCTGAAATGAGTTCGACTTACTGCAGAGAATCCATACATAGCTCTCGCTTTGGGCATACCGGGTTTGGATTGCCCTTAATTAAGAGACCCCTCGCCCCATACTCTCGCAGCACCTCCCACAGTATCTCCCGGGGGACCCGGTAATGCGCCTTCTCCAGATCCACTAAACACATGTAAATCAGAAGGGCATTCTGCCAGGCCCCCTCCAGGATCCTTGCAAGAGTAAAGAGCTGGTCCGTTGTTCTACGACCAGGACGGAATCCTCAACGTTCTTCTGCAATCTGAGGTTCGACAATCTGTTGAACCTTCCTCTCCAGCACCTTGGAGTAGACTTTACCAGGGAGGCTGAGTAGTGTGATACCCCTGTAATTGGCACACACTCTGGTCCCCCTTTTTGATAAGGAGAACTACCACCCCAGTCTTCCACTCCTTTGGTACTGTCCCCGACTTCCACGTGATGAGGCGTGTCATCCAAGACATCCCCTCTACATCCAAAGCTTTTAGCATTTCTGGGCGGATCTCATCAGACCTTGAGGCCACAGCTCTCCGCCGCAGCTTCAGCAATAGAAGCTTTGAACATTGCATACTCAGGTTCAATGTCCCCAACCTCCACAGGGAGGCCAGATAAGCTCTGCCGGAGGTGAGTTGAAGATCTCTCGGACAGAGGCCTCCTTCACACATTCTCAGTTCACCTGCACTACCCGTTTTGGCTTACCAGGTCTTACCAGTGTCTAAAACATGCGGACTCAGATCAGATGACTATTACAAAATCGATAATCGAACTTTGACCTAGGGTGCTCTGGTACCACGTACATACACTCATGAGCATGCCAAATGTTCGAACAAGGTGTTTGCTGTAGACGGTCCATGACTAGCAAAGAAGTCTAATAACAAACGTCCACTTGGGTTTAGATCAGGGAGGCCGTTCCTCCAAATCACACCTCTCCAGGTGTTTCCATCATTGCCCACAAAGTCATGCAGTAGAACTATGGAATCCCCTACTGGAGCCCCATTCAGGACTCCATTCAGGGTCTCCAGGAAGTCTGGAAACTCAGAACTGCTGTTTGCTGCATATGCACTAACAACAGTCAGTTTTCCCCACCATAACCCGTAGGCGCAGGGAGGCGACCCTCTCGTCTACCGGGGTAAATTCTAACGTAGCAGCGCTCAGCCGGGTGCTTGCTAGTATCCCCACACCCGCCCGGTGCCTCACACCCTGGGCAACTCCAGAGTAGAATAAAGTCCATTCTCTATCCAGGAGAATGGTTCCAGAACCAAGACTGTGTAGAGGTAAGCCCCACCAGATATAAATGGTAGCGCTCCACCTCCTGCAAGTTCTGGCTCCTTTCCCCACAGTGGGATGACGTTCCACGTCCCCAGAGCCAGCCTCTGCTGCCTGGGTCTGGTCTGTCGAGGTCCCTGACCTTCACTGCCACCCATTTGACAATGCACCGGGCCCCCACGGTTCCTCCCACAAGTGGTGGGCCCATAGGACAAAGAGGAGAATGGTGCCACGTTGCTTGTTCGGGCTGTGCCTGGCTGGGCTCCATGGCAAACCCAGCCACCATGCTGGAGCCCTCCCACTGAGTCTGGCTCCAGACGGGGGGGCCGGGCTTCCTCCGGGCAGGTTAATTTCTCTTCTTGAATTATTTTCTATAAGGGTCTTCTTTGTCTGGCCCCTCCCCTGTGACCACTTTGCCTTAGAAAACCCTACCAGGAGTACAAAGCTCCAGACAACACAGCTCTCAGGATCATAGGGACACACAAACACACGCCGCCTATTCTTATCTTATTTTTTATAAATTAAGGGTAAAAGAAACCTTCCTGAAGCCTGACATTGATTTTACTTATTATAACCTAAATTAAAAGTTTTGACATTTTCTCTCTTGAAATATGTTGAATTTCTTTCCCAAATATATTGGAATCGGAACAGGGAATTGATAAGAACCGGATTCAATAAGCAGAATCTGAATCGAAACCGTAATTTATTAAATGTAAACGATACCCAGACCTATATAACACTGGTATCAATTCAAACTCTCACTTTAAGTATTAAGAGACCAAACCGAACATAATTGTATAGTAGCATAGGCCTACATGACAACAAGAGCTGAAATAACAGATAGCGGTAACTTTATTTTGCCAAATAGTGAGCCACATGAAACAGTAATAACTTGTTTATAATAATGCTTAATAGTGTTTACAACCTAATTAATAAACTAATTGTAAATAATTTATAAATCCTGTATACAGGTAGTCTTATTGTAACAAAGCTCTTACTTATTCTTTATTTATTTTTTAAATATTTTTTTCCCTCCCTCAAACAAAGGATGAGCCATGTTCCCATGTTCAACCAGACCCAACCTCATTGGTTGTTAGTGAAGTCCTGCCCCTTGCCGGCCCTGCCCATGAGGGCCTGGAACAGAAAGATGAGGAGTCAAAACGGGATACTTTGGACGAGGAGTGACCAAAGCTAGAGGAGTTTGGATTCTTAACGTATGAAATAAGAAAACATCCGAGTGCCTCCTCCTCCTGAGGCCCTTGAGGCCAGGGACGCTCGGGAAAACAAAGGGAGAAGAGCACTAAAGCTCGTTGCAGTGCCTCTAGTGGTAAGGAGGTCACTGTATGTATCTACAGTAATCCTGCTTATAATAATGGCAATATCTATCTCTATATATAGTGCATTCCAAGACAGTCTTAACAAGCCTAAGTTCCTTAGAGGGAGAGGCGTGTAATGGATACCTCACCCACTGTAAGCTAAGCCTATTTTTTATTATTTGCAACATGCCTTTTAAAAAAGAACACGAAAAAAACATTTAAAGAAATAATTGTTTAGAAAGTTGTGAGATGGATATTTTGAGCCTGCAGGTCAGGTGTGTTTTGGGTGAGAGGTTACATGATGTTTGGATGTAAGGGGAGTGTGATACAGAGCATCTATCTTGCTGCGATGTTGCCCTCTGCCTTTCTCAATGTCGGTGTCTCTGCCTTGTACGTACGACTACAAACTCGACAACCAATCTGGCACCAAGAGTCGATATCAAACCAGTACATCCCTGAGGGTCAAATGGAATCTCAGGTAAACCCAAAGATGGAAGAAAAGGTGAATAATTGTAACATTGTTTTTTTTCTTTCTATTAACACACGCTTTTTTATTTTTATTTCTTGGAATGAATGTGTCACATCAACTTGAATATGTTAAGCCAAACTAGGAGTTATTTATACCTTTTTGTATTAGCAAAGCAATCCCAACATTAATATCAATATGTATTTGTTGTGTATCATCCATCATTTTGATGGAACAGTTGGCAATCCGACTTGTTCTTTTTTTCTCAAAGTCTGCCTGAACAGTCAGCCAGTTAAGCTAGACTAGTTATATAAGTCTACTGTGATATTTTTATTTAACGTTTGTAAGAACGCTAAAAACAATTGTTATTAACCATTATATATCGGCCTACTTGCTAGAAGCACCTTCTATATGTTGGATTAAGCTAAAGCTTGAGCTCCTGTAGGTTTGTATTATTGCAAAACTGCACTTAACAGTGGATCCCACTATAATTGAAAGAATCCTTGCAATGCATTTGGGCCTATATATGTATATACTTCAATGGGTGCTTTTCACTGTCTTCATATGCCAGTGGCAGTAACTTCAATCTGTCACATTTGAAACCTAAATAGTTGACTTAATCTGTTCCATTGCTAAGGCACTTGTACTCATTGGCCCAAGGCCTTGTGGGATATCCTCAAAATGGTCATAAAATGAACCAGTCAGTCCTCAAATGCCCCCATCGTGGGGCGCTACAACCTTACCTCCATAATGCCAAAGCTATGCCATGGTAGATATGAGCACCAGTGTGTGTAGCTGATGCTCATATGATCAACAAATACCACATCAGGTAATGTCAACAGAAATGACACATATGGTCATAGGGTCATGACACCCTACATATATATATATATATATATTCTTTATTTGCTCAGTACTAGCCAATTCTAGCTTACCTCAAAATCAAGTGTCATGAGTGAGTTACATGCTAGTTGTCATAAGACAGTTCAGGACAGTTATATGTAGCATTTCCGGGCGGGGGTTGCTAAGGAATACTGACTTCAGACAGATCCATTGTCTGGCATTGGACAGGACACCCCCTCCACTCCCCCTAAAGATGCACGCTGTTTCTGATTATTAACCTCTGTCTGCTTTTAACTGACAACAATAATAGTAATAAAACTGTAAACAACCTTTTGTGGTGTGTTTTGAATCATGTACAGTATATGGATGGATAGCTACTGGATACACAGTACACATTGACTGTGTATTGAACGCTAATGTAGCAGTTTTGCAATATATATTTTTTGCAAGCATTGAAAATTAAACTCAAATTAAACTCATAAACCAGGCACATTAGGCTAGTTAATGATTACTTTATGTAATGTTAGTGATTACTTAATGTAATGTGTATGCAAAACATATATGTAATATTTAAATAACAGTATTATATGTAATCTACAATTACATTTTTCATAAATGTAAATGCTGCTATACTGGTTTGTTTATTATATTCAGGTTTTTAGGAGCTAAAAGGAATAAATGGGATCAGCAGGCCAACTTAATAATGTACGTAGTATGACCAATGCAGTACTATTGTTCACTTTACGTTTTGCCTGTAGCTTTGACAAAAGCTAAGAAGTGACAGTGGCATACGTTGTCTGGTTATATGGATGAAGCAGATGCAGTCTGACACAACATGTATGTTTATTATAGACCGTATTATTTTTGTGAGACAATATCATTCATTTGTATTAAAACCAACTATCTCACCATTGAATAGTTATAGATTAGCTTCTTACCCATTAAAAGTACTTTTGTCATGCAACCTCTAAATATTTAATTCTGCCACCCCATGAAACTCCACTGCTGTAATTGGGTAAATGAAACCAAGCATAACAAAAAAATACATAATTCAAACAAAGATTCAGCATTGAATGAAATACATATGTTTGAATAGTAACACTGAATTCGGTTAATTATACTTATTTTTTAGCGGGTTTAACATGAATAATTCTGCCTTCCAATTACATTTTCAGGTCTTCACTTAACGTTGTTGATATCCAAACTAAAAGACTTATTGGCCCTGACTGATCTCCTTTCAGTTCTATCATGGAATAGGATTATATTATGCATCAACCTTAAAATACCTGTATATATTTCCTAAGAAAAACCTCCTCCTTTCCATCTCCTTTATATTTTCAACATATGATCAATCATATTCACTCCCTCTTGCCAGGCAGTTAACACATTCATCTTTCATCTTTGACACCTTCCTCCTGTAGAGGAAAACTAGACACATTCTTCATACAAAGGAGCAATGTGGTGGCCAAGCGAACCAAACTAATTGAGATTATTGTATTGCTGTACTGTGTAACTATAACTAACCAGAAGGTCTATGATTATAATTAACTTGCATACATGACAGCTGATCAGGTAGCCCAGTTGTTTGCAATGGTGTGTGTGTGTGTGCAACACAGTGCACTCTTTAGGAAGCAAAGCCACAGAAACATTCAAGGACACGGTGGTACATTTTGTGGGAGTCAAACCCTGTGTGTGTGTGTGTGTGTGTGTGTGTGTGTATATTTTTTGTCAGTATATATGTGTTTTACTGCTCTGGCTCAGCCTGTGTGTGTGTGTGTGTGTGTGTGTGTGGACTAGGGTGGTGTTTGGGCTGCAGGGTCTTAGTTAGTGCTGGGAGGTGTTGGGGGCAAGGGGCAGATTACAGAGCTCATCCCAGTCTTCACTGCTGGCTCACCCCCATCTGCTGGTGGTCTGCACCAGGCTCCCCCTCCATATCTGCATGGTAGTGATCAAAGCTATCTTCATCCATGTCAGGGAGACCGAGCAGCTGAGAGAGAGAGAGAGAGAGCAGGGGGTTTTAACAATCACTGTGCATTGGTTTTATATAATATCACACCCAAATATAATGACGATCATCTATATTTTTTAATTATTCCAAATGTTGGGTTTCTGTCAGGGCCCAAGTGCACAACAACAGGGAATCAAGGAATAACCAAACGCTGACAGGCAGGTGTACTAGAGTGCAACTACTAGAGAGAACACAAGGGCTTAAATACAGAAAGCCAAGACAGACCACTGGACAACAAGGGGCAGGTGAAACCAATAATCAATCAATATGAGGGCAGTAACACGCAGACTGGGGAAGCGGAAAACACAGGGAAACTGACTAACATAAGACAGACAGACAACAGACCATAACGGAGTTCACATGGAAACATGAACAGAAACAACACAAACGTGGGTAGACGGCAGGCTGTGACAGTTTCCTTCTCATTTTTATATAGAAAACACATTGTTCAGGATGTCTGTGTGTGTGTAACTCACAGGTCTGAACGAAGTGAACACTTTCTCCAGGACCTCCAGTAGTGTTTTCTTCCCACAGGAAGATATGTAGTCCTGCGCTAGCTGGAGGAAGGGAAGACAGTCTTCGCTCTCACTCCACACATGCTGCACGTGCGCACACACACACACACACATACACACACACACACATATGCACACTGTTGTAATGAAGGGACTTCATAATAGGATTAAAGTTTAATCCATTGTTAGCAGCAGTCTTTTTTAACTTTAATAGGGTATGCAAAGACATTATGTACAACCCTGTCAAACCCAATAATCATGACATTACATTTCTATGACACATTTCCTGATAGTTTAAAAATACAAACATCTTCAATTTAACAAGGTGTTTAGTTGGGATAAGATACAGTTATGATTCCATAGAAACAAACAGAAAGTTATACCAGCCATCTCTTTTATGCCCAACTTGCATAGAAGTCCTGTCCTATGTGGACTATATACTACACCCACCCAGGTGTCTCTTCTGTGGGCATGTTTGCTTGATTGACATCTCCCTGTCCTGCATCAGTTGTGTTGTGCCTCTACTGACACCTCCTTCAGGAACATTCTCTGAGGATGTGCAATTTGCTGACCTCAGCCAATGTACAATTTAGCCCTACCCAATGTCAACTGTAAGAAGCAGACTAATTATCTCAAAATGCTGGTTTGAAGCTAAAGCTATAACTAATATACTTTTTGTCAAATTCACCAACTATCTCCTTGCCGACCGCTAGCTGCCTGTTCTCTTCTGTGTCTGCACAGTCCTGGCTCTGTAAATAGGAACACAAACAAAGCGGCGTAGTGCAAACTGCCTGTCAGTCTTCGCAATGTGTTTCCAATGTGTGAGGCAAAGCTTCTGAGGGAGCACCATATAGCATTGAATGAAGATGTGTTTATCAACAAAGCTTTCCCAAGAATTACTTAGTTTACTTTTAAAAAAACCTCACTACTGTCTAAATGAAATGCTGCATATCGTCCCGTGTGACTTACTGTAGTTCAGAGCAGTGGCAGTGGGCTTTAGGCATGCTTGTAGGACATCAAGTTGGAAAGGAAAGTATGTATTGGATCAGGAACAAGGGAGTGCAGGAAAGTAGAGCAGCGCAATTGGACCCAAATTAAAAAGTCATTCTTCAAGGACTAGGCAAACGGGCTTTAGCACATACAGCAAAACAATTGCTCATATAAGATCATATAGCCTAATACGTGCAACGGGACAAAGTCTGGTTGAATTAATTAATAAAAGTTACAAATGTACACAAGCCAGAAAGCCAAATTAGTAGAAAATCCATCATTAAAGTGATGTATGAGTAAAAGTGCCAGATGATACGTCAGAGTCTATGAGAGCTATGTCAGAGTATAAAAAGTGCATTAGCCAATGGAACTGTGTTCTGTTGTTGATCACAAATAGGCCAGCCAGTACAATGGTATATTGTATAATCTAGCCCATGTGTCTAGGGGATGAACAGTAAATAAGGTATTTTAACATTTGCTGCTTGCTCGTGTTTGTCTGTCTGTCTATTAGAGAGATAATAACAGGCCTAATCGACCAGTAGCCTATAGCTTCTGGAGTGAAACAGTTAAAGAATATTCTAAGGCCTCATCACATCCGAAGTCTGTGCGCATGTGTGCAACTCTTATTCATTGTATGTATGTTTGCACACTGGACTTTTTTATAGGCTGTTTTTTTTTTAGTTAAAGAGACCAATATAAAAGAAAAATAAATGTTTAACTTAAACCCCAAATTATAATCAGTTATTAAATTAAAACAATGTGGCATGTTGGCTACATGCCAACTACATCACATGTGTATTAATTTCTAGTGTTTCTGCTTTAAAAAACAATAGTTTTCAGTTCATACTGTGCTTTTATTTGTGTTTTCTATAGCCTACAGGTAGGTCATATGCCTATAGTAAGGCGTATAGTTTGTAATTTTACTATAGCGACTAAAACTAACCCACCCAAGCAGTTGGGGCCAGGGCCGTTAACACGTTACGTTCTGTCGCAGCTATGCAACGCCAGATAGCCTATGCTACATCAAATAAGATCGGCCTGGCTCATACGTCTACCGGGACATTTACCGGAGCGGACACTCACTGGCGAGGGAGAATGTATGTAGAACAGGCAAAACATGACAGGGCCCCAAACATGCATGCTGATGACACATCGCTGCTCCTGCCGTGCAGGACGCTGACGCACCCTCACCGTCCCACATGATTTGTCCAATCCATCAGCTGGACCCCCACCCCGATCCATATTGTACACACATACACAGGCCTGTAACTTACGAAATTGTCAGTGCCGCCTGTCAGGTTATCTGGACAAAGCACGTAAAAGGAGATTCCCGGCTCTGCGTAAAAGTCCATCCGCCTCTCATCTTCCTCTTCTGCGAAGATGAGGTCGAACGGATTACCGGAGCACCATTTCTCCGCCGCCTCCACTAACTGCTTGAACTCCATCCTCCGTTGGCCTCGCGGTGCCGTTCTGCGGGTCCGTGGCTCCGGTGTTGTCGTTCTCCCCTTCACGGTGATTCTCGAGACAAAAACAGCTGGCGGGACGGCAGTGCCTACCACATCCTCTAGAGCAGCGCCTGCATGGCTGCAGAACAGGGAGAAAGTATTGGCGCAGAGCCTGCCCGGTACAGATTTCAGCTGCTCTCAAACCCCCATTGCTTTTCTGACCGTTATGAGATCAGCCGATCGAGCAAACGCGCATGGACAGAAACGTTGCACGACGCCCGCTGGAAAACGCGATGACGAAACTTCAATGCATGCAGAGCTCTATAGCCTATCCCAGTATGTGGACAGACTCGGCACGTAACTTTTAACAAATTATTAACACAGCGACCTAACGTTAATTAATAATAAGACAATAAAACATATGTAAAGATAGGCCTAGATGTGAGATAGGACCAAAAAAAAAGCCTACCTACTAAATTATTTTCTTTCCGTTTTGGTTTCTTCACAAGGTAACTTTAACCGATGTAGACATACTTAGCGTTAGCGACGTACATAGCGTTAACAGTTCTAGCGTAGGCTATTCTAATCACTAGCACATAGCCTTCTCTATGTTATGTTGGTGCTACGGCTCATATAGGCGTTGAAAGTGATAGCCGCCCGTGTCGCCACTAGATGGCAGCATGGTATTTTGTGCACCAAGCGATAACCAATAGTATTACATAGAGTATACTATAGGCTTCAGAACATGATCATTTTTTATATAAATACATTATATGGTCTTAAATAGCTCGTCAGAACTCTCCAAAATAGTCAACAAGTCTGAGCAGCTCTCAACTCTCTGACTCCACTCTCCTTTTTATCACTATCTATATTATATGCTATAGTCTATACTAATATTGTACAGGCATACTACTAGCCTACTACTAGCCTACTAATTGGCTATTAATAATAATAATAATCATTATTACATTAATAATATTAATAATAATAATAATTATTATTATTATTAATATTATTATTATTATTATTATTATTATTATTATTACTACTACTACTACTACTACTACTACTACTACTATAAAAACATAAAATTAGTGTACCTTTATACATGAGGTAGTAAATTGTGTGTCTAGCAAATATATGTTTGGACATATTATACTACATAGTCTACGGTGTAGACTGCAGTGTATATCCTACAGTACACTGTACCGTAGTACCGTCTACACTGTAGAATATAATCACCATAGACAGTCTGACATACTATAATTATCACGGACGCCAACTCTTGTGCGCTCAACCCCTCCCTGTAGCTTTCGCCCTAACCGCAAGGGGGCAAATGAAGTCTACTATCGTATAGTGTTGTTCCCCTCTTCCTCCCTTTCCATGGAAATCCCTTTCCACCTCAGTTGGACCGCCTGTCCACGCCGAGAATTGGCTGCAAGGACATGTCGTGTCTGTGGAACGAGTCGCGTGTTTTCTCTATATATTTCAGCAAGAGAGCGGACAATGAACTTGCAATGTCTCAGTGAGGAGCAGAGTCGGAGTCGGAATGTTGTCTGACACCTCCGTGTCCTGCAGAGGGTCCAGCAATTGTCTTTGGTTTTAAGACCCACATTTACTGGAAAAATGGATCACGTATCTGATGTACACTGTTTTGGGGATGTCTCGGGGTGCGCCGAAGAGGAGGAGGAAGTCGATCCCAGGATCCAGGTGAGATTCTAAATGATCCATGTGTGAGATGTAGATTTTGACGTATGACGTTAGACTAAGAAGATTAAAAAGTGAATTAGGCCTATCCTCATTCGTTAGACTTTTCGAATTATTTTACAGTTTAAGGAATTATATTATTGTTAAACAAAGACACATTAAGGTTATTCAGTGTTATTTGTAGTGTTTCTATAACGAGAGCAAATTGAGTGTTGTTCGCGCGAACAGTTTGTAAACGGACACCAGCCAGAACCGAAGCTTTGCAAGTATATGACCTCCAAATATTTTGGCATGGTTAAACACAACTTGTGTTCTCTTATTCGAATTGCGCATTGCTGACTTCTTACTAATATCCCCTCCCTGTGTCATTCTGTCCCATGTATTCTGTAAACAGGGCGAGCTGGAGAAGTTAAACCAGTCCACGGATGACATCAATCGCTGTGAGAGTGACCTGGAGGTACAGTAGGATTGTAAACCGCTGGTGCATTCAGACATATAGAGGTCTTCCGGGAGGACTGCCCAGTAGGGGCAATAATCTACATAATGTTGCACAATATTATGATGAATATCATTTGGAATCTGGAGCAATTTCTTCCTGTGCGCTGCTTTTATATAGGCTACAGGTCTAAAGCCATAATGTCCCTTGTGGCTGAATCCTGCATTACATACATTTATTTTTGTTTTGGATTGTGAATGTTTTTGAACAGAGTAAAAAAGGCAGACATATGTATGTTTTATCACACACACACACACACACATGCAGGCTCAGGCACACACACACAGATAGAGAGAGAGAGAGAGAGAGAGAGAGAGAGATAGAGATAGTTATCATAATTGCCCAACCAAACAAGGATCTTTTTGGTCTAATTTTTAAAAGCAAGTAGTTCATCAGTGGGGGAAATGCAGAGAATGCTATTTAATCACCAAATGTATACATGCTGTGTGTGTGGCTGTGTGTGTGTGTGTTGCTGTATTTGATCAAGTGGTTTAGTGTTATATTACTGTTTTTTTAACCACTTTGCCCCAAAATTCACAACCTTGGTGTAATTTTTCACAACTCTAGATACAAAACATAAAACGGTAGCCATGTGTAACACAGGCTGTCCTATGTTCAAAACATTGCATAGTGCTATCATATCTTTAAGGAAACTGTGCACTTGTAGGACCATTGGTTCAAATTACAACTTTATTGTGAAATACCATAGAAACATTAATACCACTGGAACATTAGTTTAGATTACATTAGTTTACACAATCATTAAATATTGTAGTACAAAATATGTGATACATGTTTCACTATAGTACTTAACATACAGTAACTGTAAAATGACCAGTAGAGCAAATGCTACAAACAGAGACATTGGAATCATTATATAAAAATAGAAATCTTTTTATGAAATACAATTAAAAAATATATATATATATATATACCTACAAAATAAAAAAGAAAGAAACTACAGCAGTACAGCATCAAATGCATAATGTTTCTCACCTGGCATACTGAAAAAACCCAACAAAGTATTGATTACTGTACTTCTATATTTCCATCAACTGTCTTGTAATTTACAGTATGTAGCCACAGCTTCTGATACATTACAACTTATGTTTTATTTAGCCATTACTGTAGCATCTTGGTAATGTGAATTCAGGCCTGACACTGCTCTGTTGTGATATCAATGTATGTCTTCCATGGCCTAAACCCTTGTTTGACGAGGCCCCACAACCACCTCTCAGAAAAGGCTTGTCCCCTGCAGTTCCTTTGACCGCCACATCATATTAATCTTCCTCTTCCTACTGCTTGACCTCTGATGTGACCTGGATCACCTGCTAGCCCCATGTTACAGTATCACTCACTATGTATTGTAGGTGGATACCACTCATATATACTTGTAACACCATGTCAAATCAATCTGCATACATACAGTAATGTCAAATCTCAAATACATGGCAGCATAGAAACAGTGCCTGAAACTGTAAACAATGATAATTAAATATTACATCCACAGATTGTAGTCAAGTTGGTTCATGATCCACTGCAATTGTTGTCAATGGATCTCTTTATCCTGAAACATTTACTGTATGATCTAAACCTGGAATATTGTTTGTCAGTTTATATAATACAATGCTTTACAGTAAGAGTAATGCAACAGTTACTTGTCATTAGATCATTGTAATGAAATTACATTAATCTCAAATGTAATGTTTCAATTTCATTTTAAAATGGTAATACTTTGATGTTACGTTGTGTCATTTTGAACGTGTGAGTTCAATGAACGAATGATCTAAGGTGTATGTGTATTGTATCCAAGCAATTGGAAAACGTGTTAGAGTTGTGAAAAACTGTAAACAGCAGAGGAGACACCAGAGCCCACAAGTGTCCTGACCATAGCTTGGTAAAAACAGTAGTAGCAGATAGAAACTAAAAATATATATACCGTGTATGTATATATATATATATATGTGTGTGTGTGTGTGTGTGTGTGTGTGTGTGTGTGTGTGTGTGTGTGTGTGTGTGTGTGTGTGTGCTGCTTAAAGTTATGTCCACACACATCTTTACACCATGGGGTTATTGTTGTGAAATTATATATTATTTCATAATAATATCTATCATATTTACTTAGTATAGTGTTTGGATTGATAATAAGAACTATATTATTTAATAATTAATAAAGTGGTTTGTTGCTATAGCCAAAGGCCTGGTACAGCATATCAAATAATCGAGCTGTTTTAGTCATTTATGTGCCTAACTTGTTGTAATGCTGAGCAGGATGTTTAATTTCTAAATGTGTATTTGTTTTTGTCTCTCACACAAGCACACACAAACACACGTACGCATGCACGCACACACGCGCATGCACGCACGCACACATGCACGCACACACACACCAGAACCGCATTTATCATATATTGTATCTTGTCTTAACTGTATTTAAACTGCCGTTCTACCTTTGTGTGCACGCGTGTGTGTGCGCGTGTATGCATTTGCATATGTGTGTGTGTGTGTGTGTGTGCGTGCATGTGCATCAGAACTGTCGTCAGCGTTTCCGGGCCGTGCTGGTGGAGGCAACGATGAAGCTGGACGAGCAGGTGAAGAAGATTGGTCGATCCGTCACTGAATCCAAACCTTACTGGGAGGCCCGCAGAGTGGCCAGACAGGTACACATGCTCACACACACACGTGCGCACACAAACACACACAAAGATGGGCGCTGACACACACACTTTGTCAAAAGTATGTCAGTGAGACTAGGTGAACTGGAGATTATGGATCTATGTGTGAGCTGTTTAAACAGCTTAGCTCTGATCTGCTGGAAGGCAGCTTGCCACCTCAGATGTCTATATTTAAGTGTGGCATTACCCTGGCTGCCTGCTAATCCACTGTGATGTCCGCTTTGCAAGTATGAAACTGAAAGTCTATGTATGAATGTTTGGCTAACGTGCTTCGCTAGTCGGACGAGCGATAGCGTCTACGGTGTACAGTTTTATAGCGGAGAACGGTGACCTAAGAGAGGCCAGAAACTACAGTAACCCCATACAGACTGTAGATCAGTTAGTGGGTCATGGCCTCTACACTAGCTGGGTTTACATGGACACTTTTTTGTCTTTCCGAATGGAATCTTTCTCATTGACTGTTTCAGGTTACCTGTTTACCTGGGATGTCACCTAATCCGGTCTGGTGTTTACATGTGCCTTCGCATCTTAGCGGAATTCATGTTAAACATGCACACATTATTCTAGCTTATAATGTAACGAGTCCCCCTAGCAAATGGTAAAACCAGCTTCTAGTTATAGGTACGTCGGAGAGTGAGTAAGTAAGTAAGTAAGTAACATTTATTTATATAGCGCCTTTCACAGATAAAATCACAAAGTGCTTCACAGTGCTT
>JAODLL010063248.1:0-17635 GCA_026546735.1 Forbesichthys agassizii
TATAACATCTCTAAACAATGACTAATGAAGTAAACAAAATGTAACATGTAATTTCTTACTTAAGATAATGTCCAATAGTGTTATACTGTCTATTGTCATTTAAAAGGTGAAGCCCAGCTTTATTTTTGAGTCTTGTTTCACATCGTTGGTCTAAGACTGCTCGTCTACAGATACTTTTTTATTTTTTTCTCCTCATCAACACATGTAACACTTGAAGAAGTGGCCTTTGGCTGCACTTCACCACGGCCTGTATTCTGGGCTAATGTTTGTAGCCGTGATATGCTGTGCACGGGCGCTAGGTCTGGCCCAGAAGTACACACTGTATTCTGGGCTAATGTTTGTAGCCGTGATATGCTGTGCACGGGTGTTAGATCTGGCCCAGAAGTACACACTGTATTCTGGGCTAATGTTTGTAGCCGTGATATGCTGTGCGTTAGATCTGGCCCAGAAGTACACACTGTATTCTGGGCTAATGTTTGTAGCCGTGATATGCTGTGCACGGGCGCTAGATCTGGCCCAGACGTACACACTGTATTCGTCTTCCCGGCCGGCTCCTGGACATGTGTGGTTTCTTGCGCACTGGACTGTGCTGCTGGCACTGTTAACGGGAGTGTCTCTTCCAGCATGTTGTGACTGGTGTCTGTAATGGCTGTTGGTGTGTGCGGTGGCTTCGCTGCCTGCTTGATGCCAATGCTGGGATTCAAGACAGTAGGTCGTTCACTGCTCTGGGGTGTAGCTGTTGACCCAGGGTAAGCCTGCTGTCTGCCAGGGGTGGCGGTCGGGACTGGGTACCCAATGGGCGCGGCTCTCGATGGGCCGCCTCCTTCAGATGCGCCTTCAGAACCATGTTGGGAGGATTTGCTGGGAGAGGCGCTCACTGAGGCAATCAGAAGAATACAATAGTGATGTGAGCGTTCTAGTCAAACTATGTGAAGCAGAATTCCAGTGTGTCTTTAAAACCCACCTTCTCCTCACCTCAAGACATGTAGAGTATACAGGTATAGTCTCTCAAGACAGGTAGAGTATGTATATTTAGGTAATTTGTACATTTATTTTCTTCATTTGTGACAGTAATTTAACTGTACATGCCCGGTGCATGCAGCTGCGTTTTTTTATGTTAATGTTGGTCAGAGCGTTTGACTATTAAAGATGGTGTGATCCAGTTCCACAGCCTTTTTTACATTTTCATTTATGCTCTTTAACAAATAATTTGGCAATGCAATATTATATATAAATGAATTACCACTTGTCGTCTTCTCGGGGGTCTTTTTGCCTTTTGTAAAAGGACAAGGGAGGACTTTAGCTGGAGTGTAAGTATTGAGAGGAGCTTTCTTCACAGCTGTTAAACAGACACCACATACATTTTTCACAACACGTAAATAAAAAATAAAAATAAATAAAATAAATAAAATGAAACCTGGATGCGTGTACGGACACACACCTGAGGTGGAGGAGATGTCCAACATGGAATCGTGAGATGTGGCGATGGAAGTCAGGAAGTCGTCCACTTGCTTCAGGGAGAGCGAGTTGTGTAGCGTCTCCAAAGGGCATATAGAGGGAACCATGGAGTACAGCTCAAAGCCTAGGCAGAGACAGCGCCACATAGTGAGTGTATGCAATACACTCACTAACCCTCTCATTCATCTCAGTCATTGGTAACTACAGTAAGTAAATACACAATTAAATAACAATAGTGAATCTTCCTAAATATAAAAATGACTACAGCTACAGCTAGTCCCAGAATGAGGTGAATATTGTGGAATGGAGGCAGATGAAGCACAGAAAAATAAAATAAATACTGAAGTGCTCCTGCTTCTGAACACACTCATTCCTGAGAGCAGTAAAAATACGGTCAGTTTGTCTGAGAGACTGATGATACAAAGCAAAACATGTGTGTCAAGGAAAAGTGACAAAGGATCAAACTATTGGATTATCATGGAGGTGACAAAATGTAATTCTCTTCAAAAATGATTGGCACCAGTACGGCCACTAAATCTAATGTCAACATATACGTGTGAAATGTACGCCTGAAATTATCACCTGTTCTTAGTTACAGGTTAGTGCAGATTTACCCATTTAATATTCACACTAAAAAGGAAACCCCTTCATGGTTCTAACACAGATATTCTTGATTTATATTCAAATCTGAATTTGTGGTGCGCTGAATTGCACAAAACCCTAGTTTTAAAGGACAGGTCCACGATGATTATTGCTAAAGCAACAATTTATATAATAAGTTTGGATATGTTTAACATATTAAGACAAAGCTTTGCATTCTTAAACTCCTTAATCATAGCAAAACTATTGTTAGCAACAATTAAATATTTTCCATATGTTGAAATACAAGCTAGTATGTTTAACGCTGATTGAATTGTGACCCAAAACTATTCCCCATATTGTTCTAACTTATGTTCACCACCACTAGTCTGTACTTACTATATACTGTATGTTATATGTAATTTGCAGGAACTAAATGTATAGGTTATCAATGTAAGCTTGTTGTACCAGATGTACCATTATGTAATAAAGGACTGAGAGAGTACCTAATGCTGGAGAGGCTGATCATACTTTAAACCACATACTGTGCAAACAGGGTGAACATTGGTAAAATAAGCAGGATACACTTACCACAGAACACTGACCCATTTAGACAAGCAGGTCAAAACAAACAAATCAAAAGACCGCAAATTTAAAAGTGTCAGTTACAATCTATGAATATATAAAAAAGAACAAATTAACATCATTTTAGAAAGCAAAGCACCGAAAAGTGTTTCATTTAACAACTGTATGAAGAACATGCTGTATATACTGCAGCACATTTAACTTATTATGTATATACTGCAGCACATTTTACTTATTATGTATATACTGCAGTACATTTAACTTATGTATATCCTGCAGCACATTTAACATAACATTATGTATATATACTGCAGCACATTCTAACACGTTATGTATATACTGCAGCACATTTGAACATTATGTGTATATACTGCAGTACATTTAACTTATGTATATCCTGCAGCACATTTTAACATTATGTCTATACTGCAGCACATTTTCACATTGACACCCAAACCACATTTGTGTAGTTACCTCAAATCAGGTAGCTGCCACTGCTTTAGAATAATAGAATATGTACCCAGCAGTACTCAGATTAAGTTAAAAGTATATTATACACTAAGAAAAGCACACCCCAGATACTCAGCAAATGTAATAAATTCAATCTCAGCATAATAATGCACTAATCTCATCATAATAATACATAATAATAATAAGATACAGTTTATCATCTGTTAGCAGCAACGTATTTCCTTCTGAAACAGGTTACAAATATTAGTCTGCTAAACTGCTTACATAGCAGAATACAGCCAAGTATCTAATGCTGGGGAAGTGGCCAGTCACCTATTCTACTCTACAGCGTCTACAAAGGCATGGGTGGGAGAGAGGGAGTGGTCTTTAGGTGTGTTGCATGAGCATTCACGTTCCATGTGTTTGGAGGAGAGGAGAGAGAGGGAGGTAAAACTCTCTTGAACACAATCAAAATGGATGAGGAAAGGGTGCATTTTAAATCAGCGAAAACAAAACGTACCATTGGTCGGGTGTCGCGCAAATGAGATAGAAAACCGTTTAACACCAGAACCACGCGTGGTCTCTGAGAAAGAGAAAAACAGGCACCTGAAATGTACAAAAGCTAGCAGATACCATGTAGAAAACACAAATAATAATACAAATAATAATAAAAATAGCTATTAGATGGCATGCAGGGTGTTAGAATGCAAGAGGGGGAAAGGGCAGCGTGTGCTTTAGTGGTGGCATTTGTGTTACGATACCCTCAGCCATAGAACAGTGGGTGAAAAACTGCCAAACTTTGTTGTGTTCTGTTGGTTGTAACGAGCACACTGGCCAACCTGTTTTGTAAGCAGCATGTACCACTATTGGGTTTGGAATAATCATACCATCAACAACCTAACCAGCCTCTATGTAAATCCAGCTACTATCTAAAGTAATTGGTATTTGATTACGATGATAATAATCTAATCAATTAAAGGATATGGGGGGGGGGGGGGGGCCGACGTTTCAAACAACTTCCAGCTACTAAAAACAGTCCTCCAGCCACATTTAAACATTGTAGAAAGAACTTGCTAACTGATAAAGTGTTTGTTCAGTCAGAAGTTTAAAGCTTCTAACACAGAAAAAAACAATGAACACATTACTACGCCTTACATGTAACGTTTACAATACCACAATTAACCTTTTTAGCTAGGCCACATATTTTGTTGTGATTGCAACACAACATGTTAAAAGTTCCTCATTGCTCATATACACTGAATAACTACAACAATTGAAATATACTTTCCACCTACAGTATTTATTTATGTAATCATATCTAACAGAATCAAATCTGCACCTGTTTTGTACAATAAACATGCTCTTTATACTGTCCTGCCCTGTCCTGCTCTAACCCTGCTCCAACACCCGATTCATATGAATGGGCCATTATAAGGCTTCTGCAGAGATTGATATTAACGACTCATTCATGTGAATTAGATGTGTTGCAACAGGGGGACATCTACAACATGCAGGGCAGCGGTTTCCCAGGACCAGGGTTGGTGACCACTGGTCGAGAGTAGTATACCCTGTAGTATTTAAATGTTTTATTTATTATTAATTAGAGTGTTTATACTATACTTTTACATTTCTTTTTTTGTTTTATATGTTGCATGGGGTTTATAATTTAAATAATGTATTACTGGCATCTTAAGGTTTGCCCCAAATGCCCCATTGCCCCACATGTCATCGTTCTCTGACTGATTGACTGACTATCTAGATGTGGTTTTACACAGACTACAATACAATTTTATGGGATACATTTTAGATTTAATATAATTATCTCTCCAAATAAGGTATTTTTCAACCGTGACATAATGGCAGGTGACACATTATCAACCTTTAAGGATTTGAAAATCTATAAAAAATAATTATAAAATATAGGACATTTTGATAATATTTGGGATTTTGAATTCTTAGCTAGTTACATTATGCAAACGGTTACACTACCACTGTTTAAATAAGTTGTAATCTTGAGGTCTGTTTGAAAACTGTGAATACTCTGTTATACCTTAAGTCCATCAAATTTGGATTTGCATTAAATTAAACTTTATTTATTTTTAGTTCATGTATAGGAAACAAAAAATTCAATATCAGAAAAAAAAGAGGATGAGTTTGTGCTAAAATTAAAATGAGTGGAAAAATGTAAGAACACTTGCAGTTTCAAATAAACATAGATGGAGACAATGTTTCCTTCAGGGTGCCAAACAGAAACTGCACATACTTCCAGGGAGGGAATTTATGATTTAGCTGAACAATATAAAAGATGACAAATATAAGTCCTATCAAAATACAGAAATGTCAAGGTTCCCTGACAAAAATAGAAATGGCAGCTCATCTTTTTTGTCCAAAAGATGCGTGCGTGTTTGCACATACCATCTAAGAAGCCAGAAGTTGTCAGCTTTTTGCGGTGCGCGCGAGCATAATCTTGTAGGTTTGGTGCGCTTGAGGAGCCCCCGAGCACCATGGCGCTAAACAGACCAGCGCAATGAGATCCTGATGAAAGTTGGAGAAAATACATACAGCAACCTTGTGGGCCACATCCACACCACTGAAATGCATGCACCATGCATCATTGCTATCAGAGTATTGCCACCAAAGACTCACGAGAGCCGTCACAGATTGACTGTACACAGACGCAAGGCAATACTATATGTCCTGCTGTAATAAAGTCTAATAAAAGGTATTTACCTAAGTATACTGAACCTGCATATTTATACAATACATATAACCTCATTCGGTTCAATTTTGAGTAGTTTTACTACATATGAGATAAGTAGTCTATCTTAAACTAACCAATCAAGACCAAAGAAAACCTTATTAAACTATGGCTTTATATATAAAAGAACCGAAACAACTGTCTACTAAAGAAAACCAAAACAGAAGATGAATGGCCAGAGGCATGATAGCCTTGATCTAGAGGACAAACCCATTGATTTGTCTGAGAATTGTGGCTCTCTCAAGGACACAGTAAGACAGAACACACTCCAGAGGACCAGCATCTCCCACGGGACTGGTATTATATTATTACTGTACACCGACTGCGTATTATAATACACATGACAGAAGATTCTACTCTCATAGAGTGAGCTGTGTCGAACATAGTTGGCAGAAAGAGAGTCGTTTTAATGGAATCAGGACGTTTACCTACCAAGACATTACCAACATGTGTGAGAGATTTAGTCACCACCTTATTAGCTGTGTCAAAAATCCATCTTCATGGTACGCCTGGATTAAGTCCAATTAGTTGAATTACTCGCTCCAGTAAATTTCATATTAAATTATTTAGTAATTATTCCTTCAATGTCATAGAGATTAGGAGAGCAGTTTAAGTCATAGTATTAGGTGTTCAGGCACAATCATTACCAAGCAAAGATGTGAATAGCCCAATAGATTCTTTAAAAATAAATAAAAGCAATGTTACATTTCTAACTGCAAGATGCAGGGCTTCATTTCTAGAATATACATGCAGGTTTCACTTCATTAAGTACAGGCAGCTTCAAATGCCTAAATGTCTCACTGCACAATGTCACAATTACACACAGCATACAGGTAATTTTGCTGTAGTTAAAAAAAAACAAGCGTACCCATTCCAGTGGTCAGCTTGAGGTCAGAGTGAAGTCTTGCAGGTCTTTGTGTGTGAGTGTTGTTCTCCGAAAGAACCTGGAGTATGAGGGAAGAGGACAAGAACTGTATTATCCATATTTTACAGTATTCCACAATAGGTTGATGTCTGCAACTTTAGGTCAGGAAAATTCCTTAACTTGGGAAACACGTTAATCAAGCACCATGTGAAAAATGTTAGTGCATACAGAAAAATATTTAAAAACAAATAATGAAGATGAAAATCCAAACCATGCATTAACCCTGGGACCAGATGGAGGACCTTTTCAATGAGATATTGGCAGGAAAACACACAGCAGGCATAAACAAGTTGCAGATAGCAAGTCAAGTCATTTATGGCGGCAAACCTTGTAGTACCCAAGTAACACTGTTAGGGTGTTTTCAAATCATACTTTTTAAAACAAACACCAGCTTCTCTCTGTAGTGTTCTAAATCAGCATTTAGACCTCTTTAATGCTAGCTTTCATGTTGGTTTTCCCCCAACATTTTCTGCACCAATGAGAGACCGTTTTAATTCGATAAACCATTCTAGACCATTCTTCAATTCATATATTCTTTCCAATTTCTACTGTCAGAGACATCAGTGTGCCAAAAGCTGCATACTCTACATAATGTTGTGATCAGATATGTATCATATAGAGGATGTAAACTGAGAAGCAATCAAGAGGACTAAAGCTCAGCTGCCCTCTTGCAAACGGCCATATAATGGAAACTAAATAAAATGGATATATATGTAATAGGGGGCAAAACATTTTTTCCACACAGGATCTGCTTAATTTACTGTATCCGCAGTTAGATTAGAACAATTGCATAATTTGTGATACTTAAAGTAGGGCTGTCAGACGATTAATCGTATGCTTTACATAATTAATTGCGATTAACAAAACGCATATTTAATGTAACAAATGTTTTACGTTACATTGTGATATTTTTACAAGATGTGACAGCTTTATGCTAATAAAGTGCTTTATTCTGACAGCCCTAAAATGAACTGAAAACCACATTACACTACATGTTCACTAAAAGCATGAAATGAAAACACCCTGAAAAGTGTGCCACCATTGTTAAAACAAACAAAACAACTATTTATAATAATAATTATTATAAAATTGTTATTGTTACAATGGCGTGCAGACAAAAACACAAAAAATATATTGGAGAAATACAAAGTCCGTCAGACTTTTTAAGAGTTTCAAAAGGGTATTTGAGGGCTATGAGAGGTGATGTCAAATGGCTCAAGCACAACACGGAGAGCAAAAAAACAACCAAACACTGGGTCCACTCTCATGCCTGTCAGAGCTTACCTGGACAGCCAAGGAAACCCCTTGGCCCTGACTGTCAAGCCTGGCTTCAGTGAATGCTGCGTAACCCAAGGGGTTCTACATAAGAAACCCCAATTATAGTGAAGTTAACTTGTGACACATTATTAACACATGGCGTGTACAGTATGGCGTCAAAATGTGCGCATGGCTTATATTAAAAGGTTCTCTGATGCGACTCTAATATTCTCAACGCACTCTCAGCGGATCACCTCACCTCCAATCAGCCTGCTGACTAACCCATACTTGACCTAGCTCGCTTATACTTTATGTCCTCAGCTTCATGGTACACACACACTCATATAGTTCAGTTGTTGCACATCAAGCAGTTGTAAATTAGATTCAAAACGCCGCCAGACCTGAGGTCAAAGCACTGACATTGATGCAGTGTCTATTTTGTGCTTTCTCCGAAGATATTATACAGTCTCATAGAAATAACCACAACTACACGTTTCGATGAACACACAATATGGATAAAACATGTATGGTTGCATCCTTGTGGAAGGATGGAACCAATTCAATTCTGAATGGAACAGCCAAACCATGAAGAGCTCACCGCAATGCTCTTTATGCCTTGGAATGCAAACGTGTTGTTGAATAGTTAAATATTATGCATATATCAAATGAAAAGTCCATGCTGTCAAAGTAAATGTTGGTCTAATAACACCGACATTTACTAAAAAGGGGTTGTTTTGAATATAGTTTCAAATAGTATATAACGTTTCAGTATATACAGAGGACTTGTTTTTAAAAATGTTTTTACATTTCCATTTTCCAACCTGTCATTTTCACAAAATTATGGAAATTATGGGAAAAAGCATTTGTGTTTTCTCAGTTTCCCACAAACCTATTAGTACGTAAACCATCCTAGCCTCCCACATAGCCTGTGCATTACAAACAAACACCATCTTAACAATACAACGCATCTGACTGAAGTACGCAAGACCGCTGCATCTTTCAGAGGCCATGCATCTGCGGCCATTTAGTACCACCACCATGATACATGCAAATAATACAATCACTACAGCACTGCAGAAGTTTCATCAAACAATAAGTATAGTCTATACAACAATAGCTAGACTATACAGATGTAAAAATGACAGCTTAAAATTTACAAGACAGTAGAGTACAGATACGGAAGCACAAAAGGTACTCCAGCATGACGTATGTATCCTTGCATCAGTATGTCTCATTGGGGAACTGGCCTGGCTACAATAACTTTAGCTGAGCAAGCGGCTCAGCTCAGCATACATACATACAGTAAACACCTGCCATGGATATATGCTGCCCATTTCTCCAGGGGAATTATTTTATGTCGGTATATTTGTGTTGCTTGTCAAAAGTAAAGATTTACACATGGACATACAAAGAATTGTCCCGATAAATCACACAATGCTGCAGATCTGCGATTTAAAGAAAACCACATGAAGCAAAGCTGTTTGCTTCAAACAGGCTGTCAAAAACGCAGCAACCGCAAATGAACACAGATCAAAATTAGAGCTCGCTTCACTCCTGTTTTAGCCGACAGATTCTGATGTATAAACATCCAAGCACCTTTAAATCAGTTGTGCGTATTACAGAAATGCACAATAGCTCTGCTCATGGACAGGATCACTGAAGTACACCGCGGTGAGCCTCCTCGAAACACGGCTTTTGAATGGTCCTTTCTCCTTTTTAAAAGCTTTAGGTTTCCCCAGAACAGAAGGGTTTTTTGACAATATGTGATAAATGCAGCAGTGATAATGTTGTGACCCTATGTGTTAATTAACATGGTAACCTTCACTAGCAATGACTCTGTATCCCACAACGAAACGTACAAAAACAAGTTGAATCGCAATAGTGATGATTTAAAATAATTATTCTGCCTACTACATATGGTCTAAAAACCTTCTTAAGGCACCTTTAATGTACAGTATACTGTATAAACATAACATGGCTTGAAGACTATTCTTCTAATCCTACATCAATGTTAATGTATTTTCAATTATCAAGTGGTGTTAACCATTTAAGTGAAGAAGGAGACTTTATTTTTTAAGGCAGTCAGCTAGTACAAATACAGGGGTTTACCCAAGAAAAAAGCCAGAATGCTGGTAAAAATGAAGTCCTAAGGGAATACAGGATAGACCCACCCAAATTACCCTCCACACAGATCCACACAGCAGTCATGCCTTTACTGTGGGCCGGATATACCGATTACAAAAGAGATACAAACCAAATGACAAAAACTAGCAGGTCACGAAGGACATCTAATGGTTGTGCTTCAGCAGACGAATATAAAGACACATTTATATGTGTTAATAAACTACAAGCTACCATTTGAAGTAAGTTTGATGATGTTTGATGAGTTATGTGGGCACATTTGTCATAGCTCATAAATGTGTGAACAAAAATTAAAAAAAACAACTTAGCTGTAATAAACAACATTTAATGAAGTTAAAATAATGCTTAAATAAATAAACCAACAGGCTACAATGTCGTGACGGCAAACTGAACCACGTGGTGCAACCTGCATGAACGTTAATACATTAAATATGTAACAGAGAAAACAAACAAATATATAGCATCCACTACAGTATGTACATGCATAAATATAGGTAAAAAAGTCTCTTTACATTCATCTGCTGATTAGGTGTCCTTGGGACTGCGCCACTGCTCAGAAGAACAGCTTGTTCTCTTTTTTTGGGGTGTGTAATTGTAATTAATTAAAAGGGTGTAAAAACCTGTTGCCATGAGCCAAAAATACTGGATGTGAAAGCCAGTGATTTGGGGGAGACAGGGGAGGAAGTTATTTGGTCCCCTGATCTGCGTCTTCGACGCCCAGACCCAACAGCGCACGTATAATGAAGCCAGGTACCAATAGAGTCGGGGCTAGAAACACTCAGTGGGCTCTCTCCCTGGAAGTGAAAGAGGGGGCAAAAACAACACAGTCATGCAACGTTACATGTGCGACATCAGCTCTGTGGGGCACCTGTGTATCTAGCTGTGTGAACCCTTTGGAATTACTGGAACACCTACACATACGCGGAAAGTGACACTAGAACACGGCGGAATATTTGTCCCATGCATTGTAGGTGATGTCGATCCAGTATGATGAACAACAGTAACAATGGTCTTTAAAGAGTTATGCCCCAGACACACTGTAAGTGACTTGAAGCGATGAGAGACAGTGGAACATCAACGAGATTCAGCAACTTGAAGGGACGATTACCGAGTTCATCTAATCTCAACATCAGGCAACGCGACTGAGGTTGACTAGCAATGGGATCGCTTGCAGCATGTCTGGAGCTATACAGTCTATACAAGTAACAGCATGTGAATGTGTTGGACAGTATTAGCCCATTAGATTCAGGTCAAGTTAATGGAATATTTAGAGAGTAGAGAAGCATTGCCTATCTGTGCATGATAAAATAACATACTAATTGAAATAGCCTGTGAGTGAACAGATTCCACACATTAGAAAACATATTCACAATTGAATAACCATGCCATCTTGTCAAGCAACATAAATACAGTTTAAATAAAAATAGGTTTAGTTACAATTTTAGCACCACAGCAGGACTTCTACATAATCACTCCTTCAAAGTGTAGCAAGCTGCAACACTGCTTTCAGTACACATTCAGGGATGTATGGGTGGACAGATGCCTTCTACAACTAGATTTTATAAAGCACCCACAATGATTAGGTGTGAACTGCACACTGTTCAACTTGGTCAATACAGTGTATTCAAGCTACACAACTAGCAGCTCTCATATGTGCTCCCCGCATCGGTATTCAACAGTATGCTTTTTGTTTTAATTTGTGTATAATGCAGAGGAAAGTCTACCTTCAAATGCATTTAAATGCATTATGTACTGTACATTTATACCATATGATTATGTATAAAACATCTTCACGATAGCTGTGATCTTTCAACGATTTTCAATGTATCAGGCCTCCACAAATGAATGGGCAGGTGTCAGTGTTTACATTCGAACACAAACCTTAGCCATGTTTACATGCACACGCATAAATTCACATTATTCACAATATAAGTGCAATTTAATTAATATAGATATACAGGCATATAGACAGGAATATTTGCTGAATATTATGTTTCAGGATATTATCTCTTTTGGAATAAATAACCGAGCAAAACTTGGACTATAGGTGTACTAGTTTATTTGTTGCAGGAATTCAGCAATTTCAAAGGGTTCACAGCATTCTTCTCCCAACTTTGCATACATGACCAATCAATTGCAACAGTGGCAGCATCAGCCTCACCATGGTAATGGACTGGAGTTTGGTATAAAGCTACAGTAATGTGGCCACTTGGACCAGAGGCAGGCATGAACGGTCTAGTTGCAGATTAAAGTAAAAGTGTTTGCTAAGAAACATTAAGAAGATACATAGACCAATTACATTCTAAACCAAGTCTACAAAAATCAGGCTATATTAATCATTTAAAATAATTAAGCAGGTTTCAATTATATAGGCCAATATTGTATGTGAGTGTTTGGCAGGTGTTGGTATGTCTACATACTGTAGCTCTAGAATTGCATGATACGTACAGGACCACGTTTTCAAATCTAAATCTCGCTAAATTTCATTAATTTAACATGGGAACGTGAGAGATAATAAGTACCGGCTCAGGAAATACTTAAGGCACCAAAGGTTAATAGAGAAATTACATCTTTATCTGCTTGAGTGCAACAAACGTGTGGTTATGCAAACACTTCTATAGGTATACATTTAATTTGAAGCCATATGCGACCAAAACACAGTATAACCCAAACACAATCTAGATGGAGGACCAATTAAGATAAATATGGCCAGATAGTTGACTGGTAGGAACTTGTATTTGTTCCAGAAGGTTTTAACACAATACCAAATACCATGATATGTACGCTGATTAACATTGGCTAGGTGAAGGAGCTACAGTGTCCTTCAGGCAATGGAACACATTGACAGTTTCCTTCCTCTTAGCATTATGTTTCTATAATTACATGTGTCATGACATGTATGCAAGTATGTTGAATTTCATAGTTAATACTTATTATGTTACTTTATTACCATGTAAATATATAATTATCATGTATATGTTAATATAAATGTGATTCCCCATAATATTGGTGTTAGCCATGTCACATCCTGATTAACATTCTGTATTAAATACAAACATATTTGCAATTTACCTACTAATTATTGTATTATGCAGTTAATAAAACAGTAGAAACATTACATATTCTGAATAAACCAGCTGTCATACCATTCAATAATGGAATATTGACAATGCCTTGATGCCAGCAGAGTGCCAACATATCAACCAATCTGCTACTACAATGCAAATCCAACCTCTCTCATGTAAGTGTATCCATGCATACTGAAGGAGCACCGAATGAATCCACATGGGGAAAAGGCGTTAAAAGGTCCACTTACTTCCACAGAGCCAATCTTTTTAGAGCGGGGCAGAGGAGACTTCCTGTGGATGTAGATTGGGTCCGACACCAGCGGCCGGAAGTTCACCAGGGCGCGATCCGGCTCGTCGCGCTTAGCCGCTCCGGACTCCTCATCGCTGTCGTTCTGTGACTTCTTCTTTGGGCCCTCGTTCTGGAAGGCAACACGATCACATACCTCCAAAGTAAAAAAGACAGCAGCAAACCACACTTTGGCCAAAAGAGAACCTCCGTTACCTCGCGGGACGCTGGCCTGTAGCCGAACCCAGCAGGCAGGTTCTTGTCCTCCTCACACCCTTTGGCCCCTGGGCTGAAATGTAGCTCCACGTGGAAGCGCTCCTCAGACGTGGGGTCCTACGGTCAGACGGTGTGCCGGTTACTCATTGTGTTCAACGGCGTGAATACACGGAGGTGCTGGTGACGCACTACCTTGTTGGGGTCCTCGTAGAGCATGATAACAATCTGCGTCATGTAGTTCAGCTCACTGACTACTTTGAGGTAGTCCATTGCCCTTCTCCACTGGTCGTCTTTGGTCTCCTGTGGGATTCAACGTTACAGTGGAGAGACTGACGCAATCCTTAGGGGAGTACTCACTTTTGTTGCCAGCGATTTAGACATTAACGGCTGTGTGTTGTTGAGTTGTTAATTTACACTGTTATACAAGCTGTACACTCACTACTTTACATTGTAGCAAAGTGTCATTTCTGCAGTGTTGTCACAAGAAAAGTTATAATCAAATATTTACAAAAATGGGAGGAGTGTACTCACTTTTGTGAGATACTATGTATGTATGTATGTATGTATGTATGTATGTATGTATGTATATATATACATATACACACACATACTTTCCCTTTTTTTAATACTGTGTGTATATACAATGTCTTGTCTTGGTCTAAGACATCACATATATGTAACGATATTGTCTAGCGGAGCCCATGCTGTAACTGCATTGCAGGACAGGGACTTACGTCACAAAGGGCTCCATAACGGAGGATGGATAGCAGGGAGTGAACATGACTCTCGCTGGTGAAGTACAATCTGGTCCTCACATGCCTCTCTGGGGACATCACGCCTCTCGAATAACTGAGCCAATGACAATAACAAAACAAAACAAACCAAAGCATTAATGCTGATGTCGTTATAATGGGTGTTAAAAGTGTCATTTCTGCCCCAGCTTTGAGCCTGACTCCGCCCACTGCACAACTCTTGACATATGCTAGAAAGCAGGCAAACAGGTCAGATCACTGCAGGCAGGGGCTGATGGGTGAGGGTGAAGGTGAAGGGCTGATGGGTGGGGGGGAGGAGCTGATGGGTGGGGGGGAGGAGCTGATGGGTGGGGGGGAGGGGCTGTGTGAACGTGGCATTCCTGGAATATCAGATTCCCCAATCAAGGGCGGGGGCTGTGGGAGTTGTGCTTCCAACCTCTGATTAGAGGGCGTTAACATTTAAATTTGATGACATGCCCGAAAAGTACCCTTGCACGCCATCCAGGCCCTTGGCGATATCTAAATGGATGTGAGGTGTAGAGCTATTTTCATTTAGTCAATATTAGCATCAGCATTGGTCCTATCACAGTTCCAACCTATTAACTTTGTTTGTCGTTTGCAGCTTAAAAGAAGAAAAAAAAGAAAATGTTTAGGGTGCAGTTATTGTATAAATCATCGTTTGATATTTCTGTAGGCTGGTCTCTCCCCGCTGTGGATAGGGACGCATGAATGCCTCAGTGGTGCAGCAGCAGCAACAGCTGCATGCGTGTGCGGGCTCTTACACAGGATGCAACTTGTTGACCGTGTCGTCGTCTTGAGTCCTCTGGAGGTCAGAGCGGATCTTTCGTACCAGTGGGGTGCAGTAACCTTTGGCTATGTCCAGCTTCTCATCCTCGGCGATACCGTATTCCTTGACATTAAAGGCAGGGTTAGTCAGTCATTCTCGAGAACGCTTTCTAACTTTGAGCTCAAATAAAAACAAAACTCTCTCAGAAGCTCCGCACCCACGCATTGGAAACATGTTGCGAAGCCAAGCGGCATTGTTGTGAGCGGTGTTCGCCACTTTGTTTACGTTTATATTTACGAAGCCAGGGCTGTGTAGAAGTACTGGATTATTTTCTCACTACGCAGAGAGTAACGATAAGATAGCAAAATGCGATGAGATACTTTTAAGTATTAGCTTCCAATAGCTGACAATACTTTTAAGTATTAGTTTCCAATAGCTGACCGTACTTTTAAGTATTAGCTTTCAATAGCTGACCGTACTTTTAAGTATTAGCTTCCAATAGCTGACATAACTTTTAAGTATTAGCTTCCAATAGCTGACCATACTTTTAAGTATTAGCTTCAAATAGCTGACATAACTTTTAAGTATTAGCTTCCAATAGCAGACAATACTTTTAAGTATTAGCTTCCAATAGCTGACTATACTTTTAAGTATTAGCTTCCAATAGCTGATCATACTTTTAAGTATTAGCTTGCAATAGCTGACACGTGAGTGTCTGGAGACAGACGCAAATGTACAAACTGTTAGAGTTCCTTCTGGCTAATGACATCAGACCTGTGGAATGACAATGTCAGCCAAGGCCTTGGAGAGGCGGTAGATCTCCATGGTGTTGTCCAGCTTGTGGGAGGTGTTGTGCTGCACATCGTACTTGATGCAGTCGTAAATGTCGGGGATCTTGCTGATGTTGTAACGGCCATTCTTCATCTTGAAGTCCTTCTCCAGCTTGGACCAGCGGCGTAGCATTAGCTCCAGAGTCTCACTGTGATACAGCTGGATGTCTAACACATTACCGCAGGGTTAGGCAAAAACCAACTGAAGTGAAGTCTGTGCATTACAGTTCCTCAGCCCTCCCTTTTAAAGACCTTCTTGGTTTAGATTTCTTTTATGTGACCCTGTTACCGTCTCTGTTTTTCATTCTTTATCGCAACTTGAATTTCTACATAATACACCGTTGTCAGCTGGAGGCTATTTAAAGCCTGTTTGTGTGAAAGCCCTACTACAGCACGGTATGTGAATTTGCTATAGCTAAAAAATAGAATACAAACGTTTTAGCTTTGTGTTCTAATAATAATAATAATAATAATAATACAAAAAACGAAATAAAATACAGCAAATCTATTAATTACATCTATATTGTTCAAGGGAAACAGACGGTGCGACCAAAAGCGATCACTGTTGATAGTATTTCTTAATTGTCTATCAAAACTAGTAAAACTTCTTAACTAACGATGAGCGTAAAGTTGTAGGCTAATGTTCAAGACTTAAAATGTTTATTTGTAACTGTTAAATTTGTTTGCACTCTCCACGTGAACACTTCTTGCGTCAGAATGAAGTGCATGTCCCTGCGTTAGTTCTGCTTTCCATCACATCTCAGCCATACCGACATGTTACATGGAATGTTACTAGGTCGCGAGGTGGGAAATTGGGGGAGCGTTATCAACCCCTGTTCCTGTTCACACATGACCCCATGCAGGAACGGTTCCGGTAACATGCAGGGTTATATGGGTTATATGTGTGAAAAAGGGCTTATGGGGAAGATAATGCCATATGGTGCCTTTAAACACATGTAGAGATTATTTTCAACAGCCTGAACAGAATACGAACCTGATGACTTGGGGTCCTCCATCCGTTGTCGTATCTGCAGGGTGAGGTTCTGGATGAGGGAGTAGACCTTGTCACAAGTCTTCACTGGATTCCTGATCATCTGCATTGACTTCACTAGAGATGTGCTACTGGTTGGTGCTAGCTGTAGACAGGAACAATACATGGGGTTTTATAAAGAGGGAAAGTATTATGGCATTCAGGTCATGCACAACCCTAGAATCATGTGACTATTACAGGTCATCTTATATATATTATTCAGGACATGCACAACCCTAGGATAATGTGACTATTACAGGTCATGGTCATCTTATAGATATTATTCAGGCCATGCACAACCCTAGGATCATGTGACTATTAGAGGTCATGGTCATCTTATATATATTATTCAGGCCATGCACAACCCTAGGATCAGGTGACTATTACAGGTCATGGTCATCTTATAGATATTATTCAGGTCATGCACAACCCTAGGATCATGTGACTATTACAGGCATGGTCATTTTATAAATATTATTCAGGATTTTTGGGGGGGGGGGGGGGTAATAATT